>VXBL01000960.1:0-65594 GCA_013400195.1 Aramus guarauna | reverse complement strand
TTTTTTTTTTTTTTTTTTTTTACTTTGCACTAACAAGAGCATTTGTATCTGCCTGTCTCCATGACTCATGCAGTGATTGTAAGTTATTCCCCTCTGGGAGCCAGAAGCTACCAGCTCATCTGTTTTACTGAATGCAGTAACTCACTTGCACTCTGGAAAGCTTTCTTACATAAATAGCTCTGTTGACAAAGGTCCCACTTCAGGATTCTACATTGGTTTCAATAAGATATTTCATATTTAAAGTTCAATATTTGCTAAAGCAGCTAGTAAAATAAGATTTAAAGAGAGAAAGACTGTCCCCTCCATCATCATTTTGTTGTTGACTCTGCTCCTCCACCAGTCCTCATGCCCCTAGAGATGCTATTCAGCAATCTCATCAATATACTTCCTTGCTTTCTTTTGTGGGTCGTATGGACTTTCCTATGCAGAACTCCTGTAATTAGCAGAATGACAAACCAAATGGGAAGCAGAGCAGACAGAGACTTCAAAGGTCAATCATTTCCCCATTTTTCTGTTCTAGCAAATGACTGGTTTCAGTGACTGTTTCTGTGAGGCAGAAAAGGAGACAGCATAAAAAATTGTGGTCCTTGCATGGTTCACCTTCGTCAGCAGGAAATACAAGCACATCAGGCAATGTACCTCACTATTCTTTTTCTGACAGAGTCCTGTAGAAGACATTTAGATTAAAAAAAGATAAATACAGATGAAAGTTTTGTCTCTAAAGTCTTCCTGTTCTTGAAAATAGGTCCATTGGGACTGGAAGTTATACCTGTATTTTTAGTAAACCTTTGATATTTTCTCCTGGAATGAGCTTGTCGAAGATACTTTGACCGATCCAAACTCCACATACTCTGATTTCCCCTACTTTGATAAAGCCTTTCCAATATACATAGAGTTGCAAATAAGAGTGCAGAAATGGACAAGTCTTATTTACCTGTGAAAAAGTCAAGATAGGGGTCAAGATGACTGCCTCTTCACTCTCCAAAACCTAGGTGGGCTGGTCTCACCTAGTCACCAACATCCATCAGTGAGGAGGGACAAGTGGCTCTCCTGGAGTATGCTTCATTCTGTGACAGCAGCCCAGGCAGCTGAGTTGTATCACTTCCCAAATCCATGCCTGGTCCTCTGTGCACTACCCAGAGCCCCACACTGACTGTGTTAGCTGTCTGACCATATTTAACAACCAGACAAACTATTCTTATGTTTTGGTATACTTTTAGGAACATTTTTAGCAATTAATTTTGCCAGAATTTTTATCACCATTTTTCTCAGAGCAGTTAAAGTTCTAAGGAAACATAGTTTCATTTCCTTTTTAGTACTTCTGGAAAATTTTAACTTTACTTCAGGAGGGCATGGAGATAGCAGAAGGCTCTGCTGGGTTCTTCAACAGTCCCTTTTGCTTGTTTGGGAAGGAGTTTGCCTTGCAGAATACCAGAAAAGGGTGGCTGTCACTCTGAGCTATTAGTTTCAGCTATTTACTGATACATGTAGATTTTTTTTTATTTTTAAGGTTTCCTTTGCAAAATACCTTGATCATTTTATTTAGATAATAGTGAAGTTATATACTTGTAGAGAAGAGAATAGAAACTTTAGAAAAGGGCTGGTATCTCAAGCAGAAATCTACAACCAGTGTTAGCACAGTTGCCCAGCACCCTCAGTAGTAGAATACAGGCAAGAAACATACTCTTTGCAAGCCCTTCCTGAGTAGCTGGCCTTTGTGCTTCTGAAATAAGCTCCTACAACCCCAGACACAGATCTAATACTTATTAATTGGGTGAAAGGCTATCATTCTTTCTGGGGGACTTGTAGGAAGGTCATTGAAGAATTGTGTCCTTGTTGCTTCCTAACTGGTTTCTAGATAGATACCTGGAGCCCAGAGGGTAGCCGCCCCCTGCCTTGCTGGGGAGCATGTATTGGCTCACCCGTACAAGATTTTTCTATGTAGATAGTAGAACTGGGGAGAAAATTAAGGTGGTGTTTGGACTAACTATACAGTGAAGGCATGTGTAGTGCAAGCCCTGACATTACTGTACTTCAGTCAGATCCATTCAAGTGAATGAATGCCTTAAAGTTATAATCTTGGTTTATATCTGCTTTTATACCATACACCTTCTATAAATCATGGACTTGTCCCTGTAACAAGCCTATAATATTTGACTTTATAGCTATTTAACCCTATAAAATTTGGCTTTCTAGGAGATGGAAGACAGTAATCAATATAAACCAGACAATTCCAAGCCACACCACGATCCCACCCTCTGACTAGGATGCTTTGTAGAAGAAATAGGTGAAGAAATGCCTTCTTTTAGGCTGTAATTCAAAAAGAAGCACCAAAGCATGCCTGAGAGCAGTGTGCTTTGTTTTCCTTCAAACCTCCCTTTGCAATTAAATACATTCTTATTCTAAGCATTCACCTCTTGTATTGGGAAAATTTTTGATTCCCACTGCAGGGACATGGAGAAACATAAATAAGAGATGGGAAATCAAACAAAAATGGTATCTGCTGTGATCTGTGATGGCCAATAAAGTAGTTAACAGCACAGCTGTTAGCAACCAGTTGGAGCTAGTTTGCAGTGACCTCTGCAATCAGAAGCATAGACAAGGAAGGCAGGAAAGGGACTAGAGGTGTTCAGCTGTCAGTGGACAATAAATTGGTTGGTTCTACCCCTTTACAGTAAGATGTCAAGCATGTACATCTCACACTCCACAGCCAACTGTGCAGGCTGTAGGAAAACAATGATTCAGGGACTTCCTATTTTCCCCGCATCAAAACCTTAAACTTCAGGGTAACACATTTGCTGCAAAAGCCACAAGAAGGGAACAGAAAGAACAGCTGGTTAGAGACCCAGGCTGTCAGAAATCAGCTGCATGAAAACATGCATACGTGCACACTTCCTCATTTTTTATTCAGTATGTGAAAAAACATTCATTGCCACTGAAGTGTAGTGTGACACATCTTGTGATTAGTCTCCTGGGCCAAAAGGGAGGCAGCACATTCTTAACACTGAACCTATTGATTAAATCTTGCATTCTGACCAGGAAAACTTGGCTGAAACAATAGCATATTAGGATATAACCTTAATTAGAGTCAATCAAATGACTGTGAAAACCAGTGAAAACCACAGTTCTTTAGAGAATCCTGGTAGAAACTTAGACTCTCTTTGCTTGAGCTAGGACCAAGCTAGTATGTCAAGGTGGTGTTTGCCATGCTGTGTGCTGCCTTACACCTGGAAGGCAAAGAGCTGACCACTGTAAACATAAAATTAGTGGAAAAGGAAGCATTTAATGACATAAAAAACACTCACAGAACAAGTACAGAAGCACTATCCTGTACACTCAAGTAAACCCTTATAGAGATCACTTTTCAATCTGAAACAAACCTTTCCATGGAACAGCAAGAGTTGGGTGGGCTTGGAGAGATCAAAGGTAAGGGAGCTAACCAGTTGTGATACCTGGCAGCGTGAGGTGGGTACGTGCTTTTTACTAGTAACTGAATTGAAGCTAGCATTTCCTTTGGTGAATCACTGAACTAGCCATAGGTTCAAAGTAATGACATAGAGGTAAAATTGTCCGAGTACGTTAAAAGTCCTAGAGCCGTTACTTGGACTTCAGCATCCCTGCCCACAACTGAAAGAGACTTGAAGAAGAAGAAAACTCTTATAGCAAAGATGTTGAGTCTGCTGGATGATGTTATTTCCACCTTAGGGTTCATACTAATTTGCTTTGCTACCCTTTCCACCAATCCTGCTAGGTAGAAAAAATACCCAATGCAATCAAAAATCCAATCCTTTCCACTGTGTGTTTAGGCATACAACAGTTATCTTCAGAGATAGCTATAAGACGTGTAATATCTGAGCTCAGCACCTGCTTAGGGAGAGGGAAAGAAATATATATCTGTCCTTATCAGTGACTAATAGGAAGTGAAAAAAGAGGGGAGGCTGACCGTGACTTGAAAGTTGTGGATATTTTCTGCCCTCCAGAAAAACTTTTGTTTACTTGTTCTTTTACTATGCTAGTGAAGATGTGAAGAAAGATGATAAAAATGTAAACTGGTAAATAATTCAGAAGGAAAAGGTTTCCAGTCCAAGAAAAAAATTAATAGAGTTTTAAGACCAAAAGAGAAAACTGGGGTAATATAATCTGATCCCTACCATTACTCTCTCCTGTAATAGTTTTTGCTGAGGTTGAAGCAAGTACATCCTTCCAAAAATCTCTGCAACCTTGATTTGAATATTTTTAGTTTGCAGTGTATCCACTCCAATCAGCAAATAATTTGTTTCAATGACCAATTATTCTCACCATTAAAATCAGTATGTTATCACTAGCCTGAACTTGCCTAGATTTAACTCCCAGATATTGATTCTTATTACATCTCAATCCAAAAACTGAAGAATGCTATTCTTATAAAATTCTGATTTCAAAATCTTAATATATGGCTTGATATCAAGTTTGGAGATATCTGTAATACTGTTACAATGATGTTGGCTGCTAGTCATTGTGTTCCTGACTGGAAGAAGACTAAGAGATAAACAAGTGAGTAGGCAGTTTCTGTAGGTCAATAGGAACCAAACCCCAAAAATGTTCCAAGAAAAAAAAAAAAAAAGGCAAAATACTAGTAATTAACTAACAAATCAAAGCATCACTCCAGTTTAGCTTTATCAGAAAATAATAGCTAATGCTGTGAGACCGCCTATGAGTCTGGGTACTCACCATTAATCTGAGAAGAAAGTCAGGCACCTATCAGCCTCAGGAGCAGCACCTCAAAGTGAAGGCTTCTGGGGTAGAAGACTCCTTGCCCTGAAGCCAGCTGTCTAGGGAAGCTGACCTACCTTCATTGGCATGCTGAATAGCTGAGCATTGACAGCACCTGACTTAGATCAGAGGTAGTAATGAAATAGTTCCTGTCCTGCTTTCAGGACTGGCTAAAACAAGAGATTACGTGTCTGTTAAAATACAAGAAAAGGGCTTTGAGTTACAGAAAAAAGTCTGAAAGGCAACAGAAGCTGGTAAACGTTCATCACTTTTCCGTGTCATGTACACTTGTATATCTAAATACACATTTGGGATACAAATCTCAGAGGCACTTTTAAAAAAATATTAAGTAGGTAATCTAATGGGCAGCACTTGAAAAAGATAATGAACTATATCTTGCAAACATTCCACAAAATGAAATCTTAATTAAAAAACAGGTTACTATATTAAACTTCTATCTATATTATGTTAGATTTTTCAGGTCAGGAAAAAGCAGTACTGTTTTTCTAAAGATTAGTTTTGCAGTAGAATAAACATAAGTTTGGCTCACAAGTTGAGAGTTAACTGCACAGAATAAAACAACGATGAAGCTTTTCATTTATTCTCCAGTTATGAGAATCACATAAATATGGGAACATAAAACATTTCCCCAAAATAATAGTAGATTTTTTATATTTCTAACTGAGAAGCAACGGTTGAAAACATGATTACAGTTCATTTCAAGACTCAAAATGTAAAGGACAAAAAGAAGCCTCAACTTATTGTTATAGAATAAATGAAAAATAAAAGATACAGTGGGCCTGACTCATTCCTGTCATGAGTGAAATGGAGCAAACAACCCCCCATAGTGTATCTGGGTGCTGACTTCTATTTAAGAACCAACAAATTGGCACCTTTTACTCTACCTGATTATTTCACATGCTTGCTTGCTGACCCACCAACACTATCTTCCCTAGGTCTTCATTTCTGTCCCCAGATGGGAGATCCCTCCTGGCCTGGGAAGGTCAGGCTGCAAGTCAGGCTGCTTCCTGCTGCGCGGCTTCTTGCAGTTGTCAGTCTCCCACGTTACCAGCCAAGGTTCCTGGGCATCCCCTGGCATATTGATCTCCCCTGTTTCCAAGATCTTTCTCCTGCTGGGATGTTCAAACATTGCCCTCACACACAGATGCACACAATTATCTGCTGACTATCAGGATTCACAGGGGATTTCTTTTGCCTACTACAGTGACTATTTATTCAATGTTTCTGATTGGAGATATTGCTAAGCTACAAAAGAACCTCAGAGATTTTCAGGAGTATCTAATGGCCATAAAAGTGTCCATGAACTTCCTACAATGGAGGCATTCTTCACTACAAATAAGTGCCTCAACTTAACAAATGAATACTGGATAACTTGGAACAAATTGAGAAACCGAACAGTGAAAGACTACCCAGAACAGATGACATTTATTAAAGAGTTTAAAGTACCTCAGCTATGGAAGTGCCATGACGTGTGATCTATAGCTTAGCATGGACAAAGTGCTAGAGGAAGGAAAGGTAGCAATATGGCACCAATCTTTAACAAAGGCTCCCTGCCTCTGGTGAAAATAACAGAAAAAAATCCTAACCTCCATAAGAGGCAGTGATAGAAACAAAGAAGAGAATGAATAGTAAATATGGTATATATATCAATATGACTTCTGTTCAGGGAAGTCATCCATCATATGGATAGAATCAATGCTCAAGTGGTCAGCTTATCACCTTCCAAAAAAAAGTGGCAACAATACTCCTTATTGAAAGCCCTTCAGCCCTCAGTTGGGAAGGAAAGATTCCCTCAAGGACTGGCAACTACTTGAAAAGTAGGAAAAAGAGCACTGAACTACATACAGTCAGTTTTCACAGTGGAAAGGCAGTTGTTGTCATGATCCTCCTAGGTTCAGTGCTGGGATCTGTATTCTTCAAGATATAAATAAATAACATGAAAAAGACTAAAAAGTGACACAACAAAGTTTTCAAGTTTCTGGATACTAAGATCTAGTGCAGTTTACATGGCATGATGTTGAATGACTGAGCAATAAAATCACCAATGAAACTCAAGGACAACGAGTATAAAGTAATGCACATGTGGAAAAAAACCCACCAAAATGCCACAACCCTGTACAGACTTGTTGATAAATTGTAAATTAGTTATTTCCATTCAGGAAATAGCTCTTCCACCCACTGTAAATGCTTCTCTGAGAAGATCAGCTGGATTTTCCAGTAGGTACCAAACAGGCAAAAATAGATGGTTCAGCCAAATAAATGTCTCACTGCTGACATAACTGGGAGGCTTGACTTCCCCCTACCACCCTTCTTAGTCCTTTCCTTTGTCCCTCCTCCTATCCAGCCTTCCCTGTTCTCTCCTCCCACATCCACTGATACCAAGTACATGACCCTCTGTCTGGCTCTGCTACCTGACTGATCATGAGGCAAGCCATCTCAACTCACCAAAGAAAAAATCACTTCTTTTTATTATTATTAAAGTGAGTTTCCTGCCATTTCAGTGAATTGGCTTACTGTGTGTCTGGATGAGCACTTTAAATGCATAGGCAAGCTGGGGTTTATGAATCCAGGAGCCAGGGGTGCAGAAGCTGAAAGAAAGAGCAGGACCTTTCCCTCTCAGCAGTAGCAAGCTGTTATCTCGGCTCAAGCTGTATTATGAAACCATAAGCTGGTGCTCGTTTCTAAGCATCTGCTACTGGCCCTGGACAGCAAATTATCTAAATTAATCTTTATTCTGATGCTGCACTGACTTTCTTATATTCAATGAATCAGACTTTAAAAGCAATATGGATAGTTACCTTCAAGCAGTGTAGATAATTCTGTGAACACTGTCCCAGAACTTCAGTAGTCTTCTCCCATTAACTAATCATTAAGGTAATACATCTTCCAGTTCTTCTCCCTGTTTAACAAATCATGAAGAAATTTAAGTACAGAAGTCTATAATAAACTTATATATAGCCACAGATATTCTTGTATATCACAATTCTTTCCTTGCTTTAAAGTGGAATATATCCATCTTTATTGGATTTTTTTTCCTGAGCACAGAAATAACCATGTTGCTATAGCCCCAGCAGAAATGTTACAGTTGAACTCATTTTGCCATTTTGGAAATAAAATTATTTCACCACTATTGTGAAGCCCCATTTTCTGCAAAACTTGTCAAGAATGAAATGTTTTAGGGATTAATTACATGCTCTGAGTCATACTTTCATAAAGCTACCACAAAACGTCATCCAAGGAGTACTCAGATGAATCCATTTTAACTTTTGAAATCTTACAGGCTGAAAACCGATGGTTCTATCTGGAGACAGTCTTGATTTGGACTAGGTGTCTGTCCTAACTTGATGTGCCAAATCCAAACATGGAATATGGTGGACAATCAGTCAAAAAGCTCCTCAACTTGGGATGAAGACAAGGTCAGCAAAAGAATGTGTTGTTCACAGGTGTTACCTTCTTTTTCTTCAGGACATACAAACACAGCCAAAAACAGCACAAACTTGAATGTTTAACCTGAAGAAAGCCCAAGAAATAAAGAGTCTCTGCTCACACAATCTCATGTTTCTAAGAATGAGCCATCCTGCATTACTGATACTGTGATAGACTGTAAAACTCACAGGGTCCACACACAGGGCAACTAATGAAGCACAAGAAATGGGAACATATCCAAACCTGAGATTTTTGAGTGTTTACTTTCTAAAGAAAAATGAAACATAGAGTAGATGTGCTAGCTTGTCTGTTGTTAATTAACACATTTTAAAGTCAATCAAATTTGGCCCATATTACAAATACCGCCTTTGGTAACTTTGTGCTTGTGTGTGATTTTTGTACCATTTCTTTGCTCTGGAATAGGTATAACCACACTGATCAAAACACCAAGAAGTTATATGTATATCCTTGCAGATATAGCTTGGCATAGCACTGGCCAAAAACATTTTAAGCTGTGTCACACTTTTTTTTCCAGCAGCATAGCTGTATCTAGGTTAAGTGCAAATATAGCAAGGCCCATATACACTGATTGATTTTTGTGTGAACAGGAGGTCAGTGAAGTCAGGATGCCAGCCTGTCTTAGATGGGAAGCTGCTGGTATTTAAATGAATATTACAATTCACTGTAGCAACCCTTAACAGTCACAGCCAACTAACAGATTTGTTAAACATTCTTCATCTTCCTGGTGTAAGAGGAACTACGAAAGTGCATTAGTATAAATATTTGCATTTAATATATAACATCATCCTGGAAAAATTGTCATGAATAAAAATAAATCCAAGAACAAACTCCACTCTTCTAGTTTATAATGAGAAAAATACACAATCCTGTATTCTCCTTTTGAAATACCCCCACCCTGCAGAAGCACGGGCAGCCAGCTTGCAAAGCCACGGTAAATCGCTGTTAGAAAATACGAGGGAGGGAAGCAGCTCCCTACCCGCACCTGGTGCACATAGCTGGAGCTGAGACGGGGCAGTTCTGCCCTGGCTCCCACCTTCTGTTTGACCTTGGGCCTTTCTCCAGCCTCTGTTTTCTCTCCTGTCTTCTGTTTCTCTTCAGTACGTAAGGTATATGATCAAAGGTGCAGAAGTTAAGCACAAAGATTCCTCTGAAAGTCCATATGGGCATTTAGTTCCATGGAACTGAAAATTGAATTTTGGGTCAAGGATTCACAGATTCACAATCAGGCTCTACCTAGGGTAAACCCAGCCTTAAAATGACTTGTCAAAGTCCTAGAAAACAGTTTGTGTAGCAGCATAGCATTGCTTAAGACAGATAAGTGATTTAATTCTCAATTCTCTGTTAATTTTTAACTTAATGAGAATTAAATTCAAATTAGAACTTTAAAAAAGGGCATCTGTGTAATCTGGCAGTTCAGCATATGGATGCTGGGGGAAGGAAAGCTATTTTATACATCTATAAAAGCTGATACCAGAAGTTAATGGTTATGAAATGTGTGTCTGAATTGTTGGTCAAAACAGAGCAGAAGCTGTTGGTCTGATGGTGGGTTGCGTGGGGGCTGTAACCAGAAGTGAGTGGGAGGATTCAGTGCCCAACTTCAGCACTGAGGTATCACAATTGATGTGAAGCAGGATGGATTGGAGTGATCAAAGGGCAACAGCAGACAACAGCTGGAGAGAAAGCGTTGCCCACTGACACAGAAAACATTGCTTCTTCCCTCCCAACCTCTTAAGAGACATACAATAATTAATCATTTTTCTATCCTATGGAAGCCTGGAGTGAAAGAATGATCCTCTGTATGTTTTTTAATAGCAGTGGTGGTGTAGCTCTGATAGCCAGAGAAAGTGAGGCTTGGAGCAGAGCTAACATCATTCCCCAGAGCAGATATAAAACATTTTCAAGCACAGAGTCACCTGCAGGGTCTCAGAACCTGACAGCACATCTGATTTTTCCAAATATATCAGCAAGGCTAGTAAAAGATGCTGCCTCTCCCTAGCGATCTTGCTTTCCTGGAAATCTTGTTTTGTGGTTATCTACCATAAAGAGTTACAACGCAATTAAATTATTGAAAGGGTGAGCTCTGGGGAAGTTCCTGTACCACTAGTAAATAGCACAAGAGAAAGATAACTGCTGATGGACACACTAACTTTTCCCTCCTTAGCAGTGTTTAAGGAACACATCTTTTATAGTTTCACTCCCTCATTTACCACTGGATTCAGTGGATGTGACCCAAGTTTGACAGAAAGCATAATTTTACTTCATATAAAGCAGATGTGAATTTCAGAAGGAAGAGAAATGTATCCTCAAATGGAATAAGAGACCCCAGTCAGTGCTAAGCTAAGCAGCCCTTCTCTTTGGAGTTTGCTAGAATAATGGCAGTTTGTCAGATGAACATGATTCTTCTCCTTTCTCCAGACAGTCTCTCACAAAACTAATTCAAGAATACAGTGATTAATACTAACAGCAGTCATTATGATTTTTCTGTGAAAGTCACACATTTACCACATCAGCCAAATGAAGTGACTTCCCAGTGGAGCAGGGAGACTAATGACTGAGATCAGAAGGTAAACCTAGGACAGTAGCAAGCCAACAAGGGGAGCAAACAATTAGAAGAAAAAAAAAAGATAAAAAGAGAATAATTAGTATAAGCACAGTCAAAGACAATTTGCCTGTTTTATTGCCTGCTGATCTTATTTCTTTCCAACCAATGCAAGAGGCCACATGCTACGCCAGTGCAGATGTGTCACGCTCAGGAGTGTGTTTATTCCCTTGATCAGAGCCCTTTCTCATTTTTGAAATGCATGCTATGAAGTTGGCTCTGATAAACCTCTGAAAAAGCCCTCCCTAAACAAGCACGATGTGATAAGAAGCCAAATTCAGTTCTCCTTTATGACTGATTTTCCTTCAACCTCTATCATCTTTGAAGGAGATATCAGAGTAGCTAAAGTTACTTGCTAATCTCAAGCACCTACTGAAAGTAGACTGTAAAACTTGTCTTCCCAAAACAGTCCTAATCTCTGAAAATTGTTATCAAAAACCGCAGTAAAACAGCCATCCATCCATTCTCAGCTCTTGTCACAGTAACTCAGAAAGATATATAGCCGTGCTGACATGTGTTGAAAGCAAGCCAGATTGCAAAGAAGGCCATCTGCATGCAAAACTTGCTCTGTTTTCATTGTCTGAAATAATGCCTACTTCTATTTTCCTAGTTGTTTTGTGTGTGCACTTTTATGTGGCTTGTAATAGCACTTGCTTGACATGGGCATAGAAGAAAAGATCTCTCGAGTATAAGGCGAGAATGATGGCACTCAGCATATCCACCCCTTTTGCCCCAAAAGGCACACGTCTTAATGATGCGGCCATTGCCAGAAAAGTGTCGTATTTTAAGATTTGGTATTTTTTGTACATTAAAATAAAGAGATTTATAAACTTTTATATCCTGATTTCATGCAGTTTCTCTTCCCTCTCTCCTGCTTCTATCTTGTCTGCTGTTCTTATGCCTTATGCTCCTTCTTTTTGTTCCATACAAGACTAGTTTTTCCTGACTATTTTCTCTGGATCTCTTGAGATGAATCTGCTTCTAAAATATTCTGAAAATAATTTATCTAAAATTTTGAATTCTACCCTTGAATCTAGTTCTTGATGCTGGCACAGAAGATCTCTAAATCCCTGTTTTAAAGAAATTGGGATAGGTGGAAGAGTTACCAAAAATAATGGCAAAATGATGCTACTGTTCTCTGTCAGGAAGGGGGCTGCTGGAGAGAAGCAGGAATGGTCATTTTAAGGGACAACTTACATTGTATTTTTGGTAAGAAAAGGAACCACAACTGTCATAGCGCAACTGCACTAACTTCAAAGCAAGCCAAAAGCTGGATTACTATAATTTAGTCCCATGAAAAATGCACTTGAGAATCGCCCTCACTGTGCACAACCCAGACATCCTGTGTCCCTTCCCTGAAAAAATACAAGTGCTCTATTATTAGCAAAGGGCAGCACCAGCCTCTAGCAGAGCTGGGCAGGGCTAGAAATGTAGTGTCTGTAGCCGAACACATTTACTAGCTCATCAGCAAGCCTGGCCAGGATTTGCACAGCTTTTGGGACTAGCAGCCTGAAGGGACAAGCTCCATAAAGTTACAACAACAAAGCTGGTTTGTGCTTATTTAAGTAAAATTCTTCCTCTGAGGCAGAGTCCGAGAGCTCCCCACGGAAAACTTACTTACATATTTGAGTGATCCATCACACAGTTGTGTGAACATTTCTCAGGACTGTTAGTTTGGTAGCTAGTCTAAATTTGTGATCCCACTGTGGTTTTTTAGCTTCTTTCCTGTTATGGGCAGAGAAAAAATTAAATTGATAAACCCCATTAAAAATCATTATTTTTCTTACTGCTGAAGAAGAAACAGTAGCAAGATGAGCTGTAATTTTTCATCCAGATGGTGGAGAAGTTTGTGACTGTTTTTAGCTCTTGGACCACAGACCATAGGCTTTGAAGACTTGCAGTCCCACGCACCTCCCTCTCTTTGAAATGAAGAAAAAAATAATGTTGTTCTGTCTTCTAGTCAACAAGGCTGGTTTTGGTCATCGAAGCAGTGCAAGTCTATGAGACAGCTCAAGTCCAGTCGATTAGAGATTTGGGGAATCAATGGAAAGACCTAATATCAAGTGGTACACAATGGAAAGCCAATGTATCCATTCAAGCATAGGACTCGCATCTTATAGGAAAGGTCTCGACATCTGTGGTATACATACCTATGCTGCACTGGAGCGGGGGGACTCTGACACGTCCGTATGGGATTTATGGGAGAGGAATTGCCTGGGGTAAGAGAACAGTTGTGGCAGTTTATCAGCAGCAGTATTCTGCAGAAATGCACTTCTAGTGAAAGGATAGGAGCAGGCTGTTCCCCCACACCCTTTGCAGGAGCAAAGTTTTAACAAAATTAGCTTTTTCTTGTGTGACTCAAATAGAAACCCGGATGGCTCTGATTCAAATGCAGGCTCAGAGAAGTGGTTCACAAACATGAGTGCTGTGGTCCTCAGCTCTGCAACACCAAAGGGCGTCTGGCTGCAGCAAGAGCAAGCACTCATGCTGCACAACTCAACAAGTCTGCACCAGCTGCCTTCTTGTGCATGGAGACCTTTTTAGGCTGGAGTCCCTTTGGTGGAAACCAAAATGCTAAAGCAGTTACACAGACCCTTTGTGGGGCTGTACAAACACCTCTATGGTCCTTGCTGAAAATGCTTTCTGGTGGAAGCAGATTTCTTCTTGTGCTTCGGAGCAAACACAGAGGACAACGAGCCCTACACGAAGACATTAGCATTCAGAGCTGGGCCCTACTGCTGCTTGGGAGTTCAGAGGGGAAGATCACGCACCTTTCTTATTGCTGATGACTCGTTTCCAGCAGGGACACTGCTGTTGATAAATGACTCAATACCATTGTCCAAACCCCCACGCTGTATCTCTCTACTCAGGGCACCTTCCGTCCCTGTAGACGTGCAGCCTCTGGGACATGGCAGGAGAGCTGACGAAATGATCAGATTACCACAAGATGGGGGAGAGCAGGTGCAATTGTAAACAGCAGCAGACACAGAGAGGAGACAAAGACGTGAACAAGTAGCTTTTGTTTCCAGCTACTAGCAGTGTCAAGTTATTCTGGCAAGACCAAAATTACAGCTAAGGCAGAGTGTATCACAGGGAATGCATTATTACTGAAGAAAAGAGGAATTGGCACCAGCAGCCTGTGAGCACTTCTGTGGGGTAACCCAGGCTTGGCTGGTGACAGATTTCACCTGGTGACTGGACTGGAGAGAGAGGCAGAGGATGCCAAAGGCAGTGTGAAAGCAGCAGAGCAAAACCAGGAGGCTGTGAGACATGCACTCTCCAGGGCACTCCTCGGGCACTCGGCTGTAGCTCTCTGGGCACTGGCTTCCCTCTGTTTCTGCCTTGCTGCATTTCTGTCCTCCAATTATTCACAAAAAAAAGCACGGGTGTTTAGTGAGGAAGAAGCAGTTATCCCTGGAGAATGTAATCAAATATAGAGATATGAAGAGCAGGCTGGAAAAAAAATAAAGATAAAAAAAGAATGAAAGGGGTAAAGAGACTGAAAGGGATGAGTTGGGGGACGAAAAAACCCACTTCAAAATCCAAAGTATCTGTTCATCCGGAAAGAGTGTACATGGTCTTCTGTACATACCCAGCTCTCCCCCAGGAGGTACAGTGATATAACTCCCAGCTCTGTCCTTGGCAAATAACATTATTTTGCTGTGTCTCCGACCGCTATCTGGAGATGGCTGCTGGCATACTTCTGTCATCATGTGATTTGATTTGCCTGGTTAGGCAGTAAACTTTTAGGCACAGGGACACCCACGCTCTCATTCTGCTCCTGAACCATGTCTAGCAGTGGTCAGGGTCCCTCTGCCTCCGGGAGAGCCCCCAGGAGCTGCTGTGACCACGTCAGAGCGTATGTTGGTTTGAATGTTCTGGTTCCCTTCAGCAGCGGCAAGTCTGGCAGCTGCAAGTCTGGCAGCTGCAGCGGTGGGATGTTGCTGAGGCTGAGGATCCTCTGAAGCTGTTAATACCAAATCAGGGGAGAAAACATGTTTAGGGATAAATGAACTTTCATCTTTACAAGTTCTTAGCAGAGAAAGAAGGAAGAAGAAGAATGAACAAGCAAATCAACAGCAACTGAAGTGGATGAGGCTCTAAGATCTTCTGAGGACGTGCAGATTTAGGCCTGGAAAAATGTTTGGGGTACCAAAAAGTAAATTTGTGATCGTCCCAGAGCAGATCTCTGAACTTGGTGCCCAGACTTCTTGCACAGGCCCTGTTGAGCTCGGTAGCTCTCTGTAATTCTTTTCTTTAAGGCACTGTAAAGAGGACGGTGGTATAATTACTCCCAGTTTACAGATGAGGAAACTGAGGCACAAGGAGGAGAGATGGCCGGGCTAAATATGCAGCCTGTTCCAGCTACAGGCTCACTGAAGCTGCTTCTATTCTCTCGTGCACACAAAGGAGAGAACCATGCTGTTCAGGGTTAGGCACGCACAACCCAAACTCCCTTCAGTTAGTTCATCAGCAACAAAAACTGCAATGTCATCAGTACTGCTAATCTTTTCTGAAAGGTCCAGTTTGAAGGGATGGGTAAAATGTTTTCTAAAATCAACTGTGTGTGTTAAGAAAGGAAAAAAAAAATAAGATCTGGGACATAGAAATTTCCAACCAGGTCAGAAACAGAGCTAATGCTTCTGCATCAGCTGAGAAGGGGCAGAGTGCAATCCTGCTAAGAGATAGTTTGTTATGATTTTTAATTTAACAATTTCAAACAGAAATGGAAGGTGAGATGTTTTCATTTAGTCCATGGTTTTAGTCTGCAGCAATGCTATTGACAGGAATTCCCAAGCTTGTCCTAATCTCCCTGCAGAGTTGTGGGTTGGAGGTTAGAGATGGAGAGCTTAGAGACGGAGGTCTGCTTGGGGCAAACTGTTCTTTCACCAGACTCTGGGCGTTGCTAGTCTCTATTGTACTGGTTGGTTGCTTTCACTTGCCTCTGATCAGAAAAGTGTTATCTACTCTGGCAGTATATGCAGATGTATAAACAGGATCAGAGCTTTCAAAAAAATAGTGTTCTTAATTTTTTTTCTGGTATGCAAGCTGAAAAATACAGACACATCTCTGACTTCTAGTGCAAGTCAGCTGTTTCAGAACTGGAGACAGGCTTTAATTAGAACATTTAACCTTCAAAAACACCATTATATCAATGTCATATCACTGCTCTAGGACATTTCCCAGAATTACGTGTGGTTTTGAAGTTACATATGTATATACACACACACTTTTTTCTTAGAAGGGGTGCACCAGCTACACCCTGTATATATGCCAGGAAAAGCATTCATTAGTGAAGATGCAAATACTGAAAAATGAGTAGAAAATGAGGATGCCATTGCTAGGGCTCCACTGCTTAAAGCCAAGCTGGAAGAGGGATATCAGTTTCCAGGTAATGCTAATGGTGCAGAAGAGGGTGTCTTAGGTAAAAAGGTCTCTGGGGAGCATCAGTGGGTAGGGTGTTGGAGAGGCAATAAGGTTGCCTCTTCTAAAACCTCTCGACCTAAATCACAATTGTTTTAACGCCTGTAACAGATTGTGCGGTCGGGACAGGAATGAACCACCTACTCACTGTTTACATCCCCTGAAGGTAATAGTGCAAACAACTCATTTTAATGTGGTTTCACCTATAAACGTATAACCTTGGAGCAAGATGCTACAAACACAACTTCACTCCCACAGAGAGATGTTGTGATATTGATATGCTAATTCTGGTGTCCTGCCAGGGAGGTGCTGAATCCATTTTTTAGGAAAAGAATGGGAGAGGTAACTGCACAATATGCAAAAGCTTTTGTAATTTTCTTTAAAGGCTGAAGAATCCCCAGGGTTTCATTTAAGCAGGGAGACAATGGGCAAAGCCATTTGAAATGCACAGAGGTATCGTGCAGAATGGGAAATGAACTAACAGCAGCCATAGATCAGTGAAGGTTGCAACAGAGGGAAAAAAAAAAAAAAAGGACAACCCAGATAATTATCCTTTCTTTCCTAATTAACCATTGCTTTCAGTTTCTGCCCAGCTTTTCAGCCCTGAGGGAGAATGTGTTTGCAAGACAGATGCCAGGTGATGCAGTTCAAAGTGCATCCCATCACTTCTGAAGCACAAGCAAATTGCCTGAACTTGAGAATTAAGTTGGCAACTACAACAAAATCTGCTGTCACTTGTTATTTTTAAATCAAGGGAACGAGGTATGTGACCACAAAGGAAACCTCACCTGCATGCTTCACTTCTAAGGCTGATGACATTTTTTCCTCTTAAAAGGGGCCACTCCCCTATGTATGATAATTTTAACAGGCTTGCAAAAAGTCAAGCTGCCCTCTGCAAGCCTGTGCAAACTTTCTACTGAGTAATAATGAAACTTAAGTTTAGAAGCTAGCTCTGGCTGGTCTTCATAAAAGACAACCTGTAGAACTGCTTTTCTATGGTTTTTAACTGACCTCTATTTTTCTTTTTACTTTAAATGGTCCCATCTAGCCAAATTACTGAGTTTTATACTTCCATGGAAGAGAATTTCATTCTGGCATTCTCTAAAAAACATCAAAGCTTTCTCCAGAAAAAGTAACAAGCAAATGTGACTCATAATTTACTGAATCCATGTTAGGGAGGAACCAGCTATCCTTCAGGAAAAGGAGCAGTCATAGGTTGACCTAATCCCCACTAATACCAGTCAGTGCATAACATCTTCCAGCACCACCAGAGGTAGATTCTGAATCAGGAGAGAATAGGGTTTTCATGTTGCACCCAGCCCCTGGCTTCATAACATGAAAATAATTCTTACACATCACAGAACATCAGAAAGAATAACTTGAACAGGACATTAAGCAATTAATGCTACGAGTTCTTTACAGCTGTCCACTTCTCAATCATTCCACCCAGCCAAAGCCTCCTGGAAAAATTTAAATTTCTTTGCCAAGCTCAGACACATATTCTACAGAGCAGAAAGACCGATGGGAAAATTAAATCCACACATTAGACTAAAGTGTTTCCCAGCTCAAGGAAGATGTGTTACGTTCACAGCAGGAGAAGAATGAGCAATTGATCACTGCGTGCCACAGGACAGGATGGGGCTGCTGAATTAGTATTGAGCTGGAGTGTTCCTTCTCCTGCTAGGAAGAAAAGCTGCATTTCACAGATGTCGTTTGTAATGAGAGACAAGATTTGTATTCATCTGCAGGTCAGGTCTTTAATGAGGTTCACTTTCCTGGTCTATAAGTCACGATGAAATGACTAGAGCTCTCCAGCAGCCAGCACATCCCCAGCCACGGACCTTCCAAACGTCAAATGCAAAGTGCGCAGCGAAGCACCCTCTTGCTTTCCCTTATCATCACTGATTCACATGGGACGTGGCACATACTGTCACCCAGGGAGCCATGAAAAGTGTGAAAACTGCAACTGGACAGAGCTGCTGCAGAGCTGAGATGCTGCCAGAGGGTCTGTGTCTTTGAAAAGTGCACCACTTGCCTGAAATCTTCACTAGAAAAATAAATGGTGTCATTCAAAACACTGTTCAAGGGAAGGTCTTTCCTAAAACTAAAGCCCTCTTTGCAAGTAAGTGTTTGTTGCAAATTAAAATGAGATAAAAAACATCAAAAGCAAAAAAACCTCAACCCTGAACTAGATCATGCAGCTGTGGTTGTCTGACCTAGCACAGGTCAAGAAGTGTTAGAGAGCTGTTAGTTCTCCAAATGCTCCAAATTATTTTAGGCAAAGCTACAAAATAATGCAATAGGAAACTGAATTCAAGTTGCACCTTAATCCTTATCTTTCCTAATTTTTGAGTACTTTAACAACGTTCTTTAATGCTATCTTTAGGGACTGTGATTGAGTATCTAAATATCATGCCTGTTTGCTGGATCCAAGCATTGTCTCTAATCCATACTTAGTCTGCAACCACTTTAATAATAGCACTTAAATAATTAATGGAGGCTTCACGTGATCCATTTTGGAGCTGTCGCCCCAAGTCACACAGCCCAACCCACTCCTTCACAACTGCCCTGGTGTCTCAGCCATCAGGAGCCAACGGTGTTGCCTGGCATCCTCCCCCAAAAGTCAAGAGTTTTCACAGGCTCTGATGCTCAGCAGCTTCATAGTCTTCTCCTCCATCTGTCACACAAGCACCAATGTCTGACCAGAGGATGGAGCAGGACTAGACAATTTAGGGCAGGGAAAGGAGCAGAATACTGGAGGCCTAAACAAGACTATTTTAAGGTTTCACCTTTGAAAGTTGTGCCTCCTTTCATTTCAGTCTTTCGTGATGTGTCCTGAAGCTCCTAGGTGTGACTGACTCATGAAAAGGGACAGCCAGGTTACCTAAAACATTTTGAAACTGGCTTTTAAGTCATTCACAAACATTTAGTATTGTAACTGATGACAATGGCTACGCTCAAAAGGAGCTTTATCCACTATTCCAAAAAGCAAAGCAAGGAGACAGTAAAATGAAGCTGGCTAATTTTTAAATAACTTTTTTGATCATAGCTGTTTGTTCCTGCACTGCTTATTTCTAGTCTTGGCTGAAATAAGAAGTGCTGAAATACATATAAAATAAGCTACACTATTTCTAGCCAAGCCAAAAATACCTGGAAACCAAAAGTTACCAAGCAACATTGTTCTCAGTAAGTTCAGGTAAAGATTAAAGTCAGATTCAGCTTTTGGGAACCTTACTTAAATGTAATATCCAAACCTAACAAAGTTTACTCATTGTCAGATATTTTACTCAAAACCATGGCAGTGGTGAAACTTCATGAAAAGACAACCCAAGATCCACCTTGCATAGAAAAATACCTGGCACTGCAAATATAGAGATTCCTCTCTAGATCAAAGTATGAGTTACTTTAAATGTAAGTTATTAAAAGAGCCCATGTAGTTTTTTCCCACAGCTAACAGAGTTGTAGAAATAAAGTTAAATCTTAAAGTCAGTTTTTGTTTTCCTTATTTTGGTAACTATGGGTATGAGATTTCTCAGACATTTTGAGAAGTAATACAGACTTCTTTCACCTACAGAAATATAAATTATTAATGGCACAGCTGGGGAAAGAATAATATAATAATGGCTTTCAATATTATATCTTTTTAAAAGCAAGCAATCATAAAGCTTTAAGGTATTCTAAGTTTTCCTCTTGCCTTCCCCCCCTCCCCACCTGTTTCTTTTAATCTTAGTTATATCAAAAATGTCCATTCAGCAGGTAGGACAGTTTACCTTCCCCTAAAGCCTGTTAACCAAGTGAGATTTTTGCCCTTGAGGTATAGAAGGTTCCTTCTTCAGTTTCAGCCTTATTTGACATCTTTTAGTGCCCCCCTCCCCGCCCCCCAGAGGTCTTCTGCAAAAGCAAACTAAGTGCGTCCAAGTTAACAGGAAGCAAAAAGCCTAGCTTGGGATAAACAAGGTACGTATGGTACCTTTGAGATTTTCTGTCTTTTTTTTTTTTAAGAGGGCTCTCTAAAAATGAAACGGGCATATCTCATAGTAACTGAAAGACAGAACTTTCATTTCAGAGCCATCAGACATTTAATATCACAACATTAACTATTCATCATGAAATTATATGGAACTGCTCAATAAATGATGAAATAACTTCTCAAGATACCAAACCAAGAATACTGGACAAAATATTCTCTTACACAGATCAACCACTGAGTTACAGGTCTGCTGTCAAAGGCCAAAATGCTCTCAGCTCACTGAAGACCGTATGTGTATATCTAGAGCCTCATAACCATTTTTCCCAGGTTATGGGAAACAGGTTTCCCATTTTTCTCTTTTCCTCTCCTTTTTTGCCTGTCTCTCCGTTGATTCTCATATCCTTTGTCAGCCTCAGAATGAAGAAATCTGTAACAAAAATGATACGGAGAGCTAGATGATTCAGATAACTCACTTTGTATCATGTACACGGCATGGAACATGTACACTAAAAAGCTGCATTTTATCACATCAAAAGATTACAGTTGTCACAGGCAAGTACAGCACAGAAGATCATTATTCTAGGAAGGAATATGTTATAGCAATGATGCCATTAGCTTTTGAAACAAGTGTTTTGTGTGTTATTAGTTGACAAGCAAGGTGAGAAGATGTTTAAAATTAAGTACAGTTAAAAGTCTTGCAGAGTCAAAGCTTTATCGTGTTTCCAGGCATTCCTAGAGCTGTAATTATTTCTATTTCTTTTTTGTAACTTAATAAAAACTTAGTATAGAACAAAAAGCATGGATGTGCTTGCAACACAATAAAGTTAAGGATTAACTGGCATTTTGTTGCAAGTACAGGAGAAATGACCTTTCTGATTGTTCACAGCTCATCTTTTTCTCCCTAAGTGTCAGAATAGCTCAAGGAAGCCACTTTTATGGTTGCTCTTCAAGTTCTTATGTTGTTTTATTATTTAAGAAACAAAATATCCACAAACTTCCTAGATTGCTTGCAGCCCACTGTCTTGTCCCTCCAGCAGACAACGGGATTGCTGAAATCTCCCATGAGGACCAAGGTCTCAATCATGAGGTTTCTTCCAGCTGCCTGAAGAAGGCCTCACCTACTTCTTCCTGATCAGATGGGCTGCAGCAGACACCCACCACAATGTTGCCCATGTTGATCTCTAATCCTGACCCATAAGCTCTTGACTGGCTCATCACCCATCCTGTGGTATAGCTGCTTGCATTCCCAAGGCGCTCCCACGTAAAAGGCAAGACAATGTCTCACCATGCTGGTCTGTTCTTCCTAAAAAGCCAGCAACCATCCATTGCAGCACATCCCTGTGATCCCAGTGAGACCATAGCTCTGCAACTACTCACTGACATCTGGTACCTCCTGTTTGCTCCCCATGCTGCCTACAGTTCCTCTGGGGTTACTGGCTTTAATTCCCAGCACTAATATCTCTGCAAATAATTTGCAGCCCCAGTGTCCAAAAAGTGTGTACTGTATATTTGCTCTTCTCCTGGGAGTACCTGGATAACTAACACTGATATAGAGTGTCCACATGCATCTTCCCATGCACCATGGAAAAACAGACGCTTTTGCAAGCCTCTTCTGCCTCTGCCTTTTCACCCCCTCTTACATTTTTATGTGGGTCTTGGAACATAATATTTGAAAAGAAATTGTATAACCCTTTAGACAAACCTCTGGTCACTCTGCAGAATTAGGCAGGTGACTGCAACCAGCCAAGGCACTGTGGTTTGCGAAAGCCCTGTTCAGTGGCTGAGCTATAAACGCAGATTACAGTGGGGTCCTGGCCACTTACAGTTGCAAAGTACTATTCAAAGTAATTGCTGTGATTGTTTCACCTGTAAAATGGACAACCTGGATTAAAACTGGAAGCACATGTTTGACTGACTGAGCATGATTTGCACCACTGTAGCCCATTTACAAAGGACTGCTTTCTCAGCTGTACCAGTAGGATTGTCCTCTAATCATCTGATTATAGCCTGTATTTGACTTGAAGATCTGAAAGGAAAGTGTACCATCCTACAACACATGAAGAAAAACCTAGGATAATCAGGAAGAATGCTACTAATTATTTCTCTTCTGCGTGTACGAATTCAAACTATACATGGATGAAATGTTAGCATTCCCTCAAAATGCAACATATAATCTGAATTATCCTATGGGTCTAAGGCACCTCAGGAGACCTAGTCCAACCTCCAAGCTGATACAGATACGACTTTGCAAGTAGACAGGATGTGATGTCTCGTGGACATATTTGGCCATCAAAGCTGATGTAAATCTTACCATACCAGATTTTTTTCTTTGATTTTTTTTTTCAACCCCCCTCAGGGCAATGGCTAGACTGATAGGATAGCTTTCCTATTGTAGCTGTATTCACTCTTGCAGCATTTTTCTAGTATAGGACATTAGTAGCCCTAGTAATGTAGACATGTCCTGCAACTAAAATTATCATCTAGTTTCACATTTGAGAAATTTAAAGTTTACATGCAGACCATGATGTTTTTTCTTTTATTTGCTCATCATTTGTTACAAATAAAAAGACAACATTATTGGATTTGTACCTTAAGCACAAACAAATAATAAAAGATAAATTATCCTGAAGTGATATTTTTGGAAGTCAGGGAACAATAGCCTCACAGCAGAGAGGAAAAAGTGTACTACAACCCAGATGTGTTTGTCAAGGGATACTACAATACCCCAGGCCATGTTATTTCAAATTAATGGGGCTTGTAAACGCACTTTTCTTGATATATCTTATTTGTATCTGCTGAAGTCATGTACAGCTGTGAACCATTGCCAGAAGTGGTAATCTGCAGAGAAATCTCTGATTAAGAAGCTGCAGAATTTTCATAATTTCAATTAAATAAAATGAATGGTGGAAATTTCTAAAGCCAGTTGGTAAGCAGTTTCTTTTTTAGAAAATCAATTTTCCTTGGAGTAAAGATCCATTAATCAGCAATGCTACATCATGAATGAAACTAAAATCTATTAAAAAAAAAGTAGCCCTATCTAGAGTAGTATAATTACAGAAGGACAACCATAGCACTGTGGATGCAGTTAAATACTGAACTAGTGAAAACAGGCTTGTGATGGCAGACAGAATTTCTAAGTGGGAATAGAAATATAACTGTTGCTATAAGCTATTTTCACACTAGAGTCCTAATACAGCTAGTGTGAACACAAAGAGAAAAAAAGTACACTTTTAACTGAATTAATTACACTAGCATGTAGCCTGTGCCTACGTAAGCCATCAGTACTGGACTTCCATTGTTTGAACAGCTTTGTGATTTTGACTGTTTGACATCCAACATGGCTCTTGGAGCCATTTTTAAAATATTTTTCAGGCTATTTGCAATCTCTTTTTCATAGACTGAGCTGACACACTGACTCAGTGGGATCCTGCAGAGTAATCAGTGTTAAGATCAATACAGAGTTGCAGGTGATGTGTACTTGGAAAAAAGAAAAAAAATCCCCAACTTTTTTTAGAATTTTCTTTTTAGCATTTCAAGCCTTTGTTATTTTTCTTATCAAAGTCCATTATTTTTCAATAAACTGTACAGAGAAGTTGCCTTCAATGAGCACAATATCTGATGAAAACACCTATGAAGTACACTGAATGACTCTATTTCAGAGGACACTAAATCCAAATTCATCTTTTAAATCACCCAGAAAGACAACCTAACTAATCATTCTCAATATGACTAAAAATGTTTAAACCCATATGAATTGCATAAATATGTATTCCTTGTATGCATTTTTTGTTAGATATTTAATTTTTTTTAAGATATACTTATCTGTATTAAATATATATACCTCTCAAGTAGATGCAACTTCACAAATCGCAGGCCTAGGAGGAGTTTGGAAACAGTGATCTAGATCTCACTTTGTCCCAGACATTTATGTAAGTAATTTCTGAACAGCAATAACAAAAAATCCTTCATATCTGTTTTCAAAAGCATTTATTGATGGAGATTCCATAGACTTCTGCAGAAATCAGCTTCAGAACTTCATTATTTCTTGATGTGAGACTCCTTGCTGTAGCTTATACCCATTTTATCTTGTCCCCCACAGTCATGGAGAAAGTCAGCTTCCCTTCCTCTTTGCAAGAGTGTTTTACATATTGGAAGGTCTGTTAGCGCATCTGTTTTCTGGACCTTTGATCATTCTTGCTGCTCTCCCCTGTTTATGTGAAGAATTTTCAGAGTTTATCCTACTGAAATTCAAGACTCATGATCTCTCAGAGATATTTGAAGTAGCAGTAGATTTAAAACCCTAGCTTGCTACAGCCTTTTTACCTGTTTGCATTGTATTACAGAACAAAAGAGATGGCAGTCTTTGGCCGGGGCTTCTGGACTCTCCCATAACGCATTAAATAGATTTGGTAGCAGCAAGCTCCTGTGGAGCTTCAGACTGAGAATTTGGAGATGTAAATTTTTCTTCCATTTCTGTCCTTGACCATGATGCTTTTATCTCAAAGTGTCTGCTTCCTCTGTAAAACCTCCCACATGCAAAATGCTGCATAAGAACCAGGCACTACTAATTATATTTTTTCAGCTGTTTGCCCATGCTATCACTGTAGTGGTGAACTCCAGAAAGATTACCCATAATTGAAAGTGTGCATTGAAATGCTAAAGGACTGTCTAGTATATTCACAGAGTGATGATAAATAATTGAAATACACGACAGTCTGCTTGTCACAGGCTGTTTGAACTGTTAGGCTGCTGGCAAATCTTGGATTTTCAGTTACAATGGATTTCTGAAAAATATTGCAGAAACGCAAGTTCATGCTCCATTCCTGGGCCTGCATTATTAACGATCTGTCTAAACTTAGTTTAGATGAAGTCATGTATTGAAGTTGCCTTAGCAGTAGCTGGTAATTTTTTGTTTGTTATAAGAGGCAGGGAATCGATTAATTCATTCAGAAAAGGAATCGATTACTCCCCTAAGCATATGTTTACCCTTGTAAAGACCAGTTTATAGAGTAGGATGCTTCACAAGGACTTTGGGGAAAAAATAGAACTTCTGGCTGGATTTTAATTGCCTGTCTATTTATGTGTTAGGGATGCTTGCATCCTCTGTTTCCTTGGAAATTAGAGTCCAGAGCCCTGAAGGACAGTGAAGTTACAAGATAATTACTGATGGTTAAGGGACTGTGCTTTCTAAAAAAAATTGCCTATATTGTTTCTTCTCTATTGCCCTCTCCCACCCCTCATATCCAATTGATTTTAAATAGAGAAACTTCTAGACAGAAAATGTTTAAACTTTCCAAAGACTTTTTACAACCTCCTTCACAAGAAGCTATTGAAGAAACCTGGTCACCAGCACAGGGAAAAGTCACGGCACAGTTGAAAACCTGAGTAAGAGAGCATGAGACATAAGTAGCTATTTCTCACTGTTGACAGAGGTTAATACTGGACTGACCTAGGGACCAGCCTTAGGACTAGACTGAGGACATTCAACCCACGTATTAATGAACTGAAAGGAAAGGTGAACAGCAAGGTGACTATATCCCCTTGATTATTCTAGATTCTTGTGACCAGTGAGGATTACAAGAAACTTTGGAAAGACCTAGCAAGCCTGGGGAATGTGCCAGATGTAATGAATCCACAGATAGCTATGTACAATTTTTGTCACTGCTGGAAACTAAGAAAAATTTACTACTCCTTCCTAAGAACAGCTAAAATATTGTCAGGCTTATATTTTTGTTACTGCTGTTAGAGTACATTTTCTGCTGTTTCAGCTCTCTTCAGGACCAGGTGAACATTAGCGCTAATGCAGGAAAAGAAGCTGGGGCTCAGCCCAAGACGAGTGGGTGGGTGAAAATCTGCTTTTTCAGCAGCATTTGCTACTTTAACTGTTGCATCAAATTGCAGCATAAATGATTTGTCCAAAGATCAAACAAAATATGTGACACAAGGAAATCAGCTCTCCTGAATCTGGAGACAGCCACTTAATCATTTGGAACATCCTTCTTCTCAGCAGGGGAAAGAAATGAACAGCAATAATCTACTGGCTATCCACTGTGTCTTTCTGTGCTGTGGGTATCTGTAATTCTCCCACTACTGCTGCAATGACAGCAACACACTTGTTAAAGCCATGACAGCTCACACCACTATCTCACATCACTTGCATAAGGATCCTTTACACCAGACCCCAATACCTTACCCCTTTGAATAGAGATTTTCTTCCTCCTCTGCTGTAGCTCACAGAAGCTCAATAATCAAGGCCTGCAAGATTATATACTAAAAAGCTGTTTAACAGTGCTTAAAGCAAACCTAGAGGTGACAGCTATGAAAAATGAAGTCATTTGCAACCAACCTACACAGGCACTCCTGCCACTGCTAGCTAGAAGACGAGGAGCTGCCGCAAGGACAGGACCCTAGGGGGAGAACCCAAAGCTTTGTCACACTGGATTAGCTAACCTTCAGCCAAATAGATTCATAGTTCCCAACTTCTGTTGGGACTGTTTATTACAAAATGGAAAGAGTTTAGTGCCTGTTTGTTTTGTTGAAATACACATTTATCTTTGTTATTTCAATATTAAGGGTTACTGGCTTGAGTGACTGGTTCTCAAACTTTCCTGTATAAGGAGTCTACATCAAAACAGAAGAAAGTTTCACAACTTCCAACCACCTACAAGTAAATAAACGGAATTTGGTCATTCCCAATGAGAAGAGAGACAGACCCTGAAAGTGTAGGAAGTCTGTGGAAATTGGTAATTGTTGCTCACCTATATACTGCCAATTTTAAACACACTTTTGCATTTTAGAAGGGCTACTGTTCTTGTCTATTTCAGAAATAAACATTACAACTGCTTTCCTGTGCTTTTTGCAACACTATTTCACAATGTTATTTCAACTCTACAGAATACAGTGGGTTTACAGTTCATTATTAAATAATGACCCCATTTAGAAAGTCAATACTAAGCCAAAAAACTTCAAAGCTGCAACATTCACTAATTCAGCTTTCGTGTATTTAAAATCACAACTAAAGTAAAACAAAAAGAAAACTAAATGAAAATGCCCATATTATGCCATTCTGTATTTTTCCCAAGTGTTGTTGGAATGCACTTTGCATTTTTTTTTTTTTGCTTTGTGATGCTCCCTAATAACCCTAAAAATTTCCTGCTTTGCCCCTCTTATTTATTAGAGATCTTCTCTGCAGCTGTCACTTTCCAATGTAATTTCCTCCAAAAAAATCTTTAATTCATAATTAAAGAGAAGTAAGTGATTTGGACCCTTTCCCAAAGCCAGGACAACCATGTTTGTTTCTGTGTTCCCAGTTCTCACCGGTCTGAGCGAGACTCAGTTTCATACACTCCTGCATTTTTCTTCCTTGTTTAGCAGGTACAATGAATACAGCTGAATGACTGCAGTCCCGCTACAATCCTTAGTTCTGGAAGGACATTTACTCTCAGTGACAAGAGGTACAAGTCACGAAAAAGCGGTATCACCACCTACAAACTGCAGCTACTTTGACAGTATCACCACAGGCATTGCATGTGATCTTGTGTGCTGCTTCAGCTTCTTGAAAATTCCTCCCTGCCACTAGCTCCACTGTTTAACCACATTTTATTTTCCAGCCAAATACCGTTTCTTGGCATGCAAGCAGGACAAATTTAGAATTCTTCAACTTCATAGCAATACCTTGGGCAGCTGTACTACAAGTTTAAGCACAGTTAACCTGTGTATGTCCTGCTTTTGATCCACTCTTTATAGAGGGAAATTATAATTGACAAAGTCAAGCCCAATGTTTTCAAGGAGTGACTTGCTAAATAAGCATGAAACTGAAGCATTCTGGGGACTTAGTTTATTTATATGTTGGGAGAACCAAAAATCATCCAAATTATTTTTTTCCCCACAAATATGTCTTAGCTATTCTGTATCAGCCTGAGTTCCTTTACTGCAAAAATAACTTGTTGCAAGAACAACACTCAAAGGTCAACTTTAGCTTCACAAAAGCTAAACACCACAGATGAAGACAGTGAAACTTTTTAACACCCTCCCTAATATTTTCCCCTAATATTTCTGAAGAAAGGGAAGCACCACATCTCACTGAAACAGAATAAAAAAGATCAAAGTTTGAGAAGACCTGGCCTCCTGTGGATACTTGGCCTGGCTATCCATTGAAAGAATGCCATGTGGAAACATTTGCCTGAAGACAGTGTGGAAAATAGAGAGCAGTTTGCTAATACACAAACTTTTGAGACCTAATATTTCATGTTTCTCTGCTGTAGTCATGTAACTTTGGGGAAAATGGTTTTAAGATGCTACCATTACTGGCACAGGTATAGAGATAAGGAGACCTTCTTAATGCTAACAATAAAATGTTTGGGTTTTTTTTTTGTTTGTAGGGGTTTTTTGGGGTTGTTTTTTGTTTGTTTGTTTTTGTTTTTTTTTTTTAAACTTTTCCAGGAGTACTTCTAGTCAGGACTTTGCAAAGGAAGTGGAAGATTCCCATGGCTATTTCCCTACTTGCTTATCAGCTGCCACTCAAAGCCAAGTACATCAAGTACATTCAACTCCTCATGACAAGGGAAGTGTTTGGAACAAATTAACCCAAATTCTTCAGTTCTCAAGAAGAAACTCTTATACATTAGGTATCATTTGCGATAACAAAGATGTCTGATGTGATCCATTTATGTAGAATTCAACTGGCAGAAAAATTTCATCAGTTGTTCTTGTTGTACTAACCCTGCCAAAGATACACTGATGAAGGTATCAATTTTTAATCACAAAATTGTATTTAAGTCCAGGGATCAGGGAAACTCCTACCTCTTATTTCCTGGTGATCAATGGTCCATGAGTATGATAAATTACCCTCGCTTTCTGAAAAGAAAGCAAAGTAACTAAAAACAAACAAAAAAAAGAAATCAACTTCTATGCTAGATGTTACTCTGCCGTCCATTTACATATACAGAAGTTTCCCCAGGCTACAAGGGATTGTTCTATTTTAATGAAAGAGCACACAAAGCATACATTCCAGCTTTAAAACAGGGAACTGAGAGACAGAGTAATCAATTCATCTGCCACTATAGGGAGATGAATTTGTGAACACGAGAAAAAAGCTGACTGAATTTCTCATTATGACAAAAGCAAGCCTGAAAAAACCTTAACTGCCAATAACATGTTAAAAAGTGACAATGGTTCTTACTATTAACCCGTCAGAAAATAAGTTTAGAGTAATTTCAAACCCTCTAAGACAAGCTTTACATTTTTTAGTCAAATGCCTTAATAGGTCAACTCCCTGACTAGCTATTAGCCTTTATCACTGCTGTTCTTACATTAAGTAAAACTTAAAAAGAAACTTGCTACCCTCTCAGTCACACATTCACAGCTAGTATCATTGCTTTTCTTAAGATGACTGCCATCAAGAATGACAAAGGCAGCTTTAGGCTGCTGGTTTCAGCCATTCACTTTTTAACAGCATAACATTTGAACAAATACTCTGCATCCTCAGTAAATGGATGATACAACATGACCAATTGGTAGGTGCATATAGCTCCTACCTGGCAATGGTTTGAACGCTTCCTTGGGGGAGGATGCAGTAGAATACACTTCTTTCTGGAGGTGGTTTGCACTAGGCAGGTCAAGCTCATGTTACCTCTTTCAAATCATTATTTCCTCACTCTGGTCAGTTGTCACTACATGAAAATAACAACAGTCTTTTTTGTAACAGAAACTTTTTTTAAAAGGGTGACAGTTTTCTGCTTAGATGGCCATGAAATTATTGATGGGTTTTCACAGACACCAGTGGGAAAAATACATTTGGAAGTCCACAATGTGTCACAGCAGCTCTCTGCTGTGAGAATGCTCACACATGCAGCAGGCAGCTTTGCATTGACATGGGCCTCTGCTTCATAGCAGAACTCCAGTTCAATACAGCAGCATTTCTCAGTCCAAATGGCTGAGGAATAATGGGCATCTAAGCTTTTCTGACAGCCTCAGATGGAGTATTTTCTAGTAACATCTACAAGCAAGTTCTTTGCCTACTTTCTAGGCACCTATTAAAAAGAGAAAGCTGTGATGGGGTAAACTACAGCTTTTGAAAGCTGTACATTCAGGAAGGGCATATAAAAATGAGAGAATGGGAACATGTGTCACAGGTCAGCTCTGGCATGTTGAGAACAAATGCATTTGACAATGTGATCTTTAGAAACTACTCAGGGAAATTTTGACATTAATTTATAGTATATTTCACTCTGTACATCTCTGTAAATCTCATCTCTGACAGTAAAAAAAACCCAATACCCTTCAAACTCAACCTGTGAGCTTTGCAAATTGGGAACAAGGGAATCCTGTTTTCCCCAAAGCAACCATCTGCTTTTTTTTTTTTCCAGTTGTTTTTAAGCAGACAAGAGATAATGGCCAATATATATCCACCTGTTTATAGTGAGAACACAGCCTTAGAAGCACCTCCTTATTAAGTATACATGTTATACAGTTTTATTGCTGTAGGCTGGGTCTTTTTTCCTTTCAACTTATTGTTTAATATGGCTTTGTAAAATTTATATCTATCTTCAGAAATTTCATTAATTTATAAGCTTGGGTTTTGTTCTTACATTTTAAACCTCTGACACTAGAAATTGGTGTGCTTCCCATCTGTTTCATTTCCCATCTGTTTCTTCTGTGCTTTTGAAGTTATAGACATCAACTGCAAAACACACAAAAACCTTTACGGTGTGTCAGGTCCTGAGAAACAGATAATCCTTCAATGAGCTTACAGGCTAAGTGCACAAAAAAAGGAAAAAAAAAGTTTTCCTGTTGTGAATTGCAGAGAGGTTTGTGCGTGGTCACAAAACAAATCTGCTGCTGTTCCATTGATCACAGTTCTAATGATCTCTCACCTAATCCCAGACACAAAACCTCAAACATTTCCTCCCATATTCTATTTATGGCTATTGTTCAGGACTTGCCTACATGCACATAGTGGTATCAGCATTAGGACCAGGTTTTCAAAGCAATTTGTCAAAAGTGTAATTGGGAAGTATACTTCAGCACAACTGTTATCCATTATATATGAACACACAAACATTGGCTACATTTTTTCATTTAGGAGTAATGTAAAAAATACATTTATGTTGTAAAAGGTAAAGTTACAGCTTTATGCAAGAGGACAATGAAAGAAAACCAAAAAGCACTCTTGTTTTAGGAAGCTTCCTAAAGCACATAAAAAAGCCACCAAAACAAAATACATACAAGTAATAAGAATAAACTTTGGGAAAGACTTTTGGAAGCTAACATTACAATTTATTTGCTCTTTCTAGAAGGCTACCATGTTATGATGGCCTTAGCTCATCCATTATGACAAATTACTGTTTAACAGCCTTTAACAATGGCAGCTATCCTCACTCTCTGCAGGCCAAGAGATAGATACTGGGAAGTCTTCTGCACTGCAGAAATTGAATTACATAGTAACAACCTCATTCAGATATCTGTCTTTATCTTAGTCCTAATTAAACATCTACATCTGCCCTGCACCTTAGTGGATTAGGAGACACTACAAAAATCTAGGGCATCAGGCAGCTCTCCCAAGGATATCACCACTCTAAAAAGAAACCATGCTGAATCATTACACAGGGACATGCAAATTCTGATCTGGTTTGTTGGCTGCACTGGAAAGTTGAAAAAAGGTGTATTTAAAAAAAAAGTATAACTTCATTTCCATGGAAAACTACATACTTTTCAAGACTTCCCACCTCCAAACACTTTTGGGGCAAAGTAGTTACATGTTGATTCAGACTAGAAAATGGTTTCTTTCACTTTGAAACAAAAGCTTTGGTGAACAAACTGAAGTTTCTTTTGAATGTACCGAGGAGTTACTTTCAGTTAGAAGAAAGTGACAAGAAACACATATGAAGGAATGTTTCAAAAGGTAAATAATTTTATATATAGACCAAATGAGTTTTTTGTAGGTCAAGAAGTTATTTTTGAGACTGAGTTTTAGATCCTTCAAATTTATGCTCAGGCTTAAGGCAACTGAAAGAAAATTTCCTTTAATGAACTGTAAGTTTGATAAACGAATTGAGACACAGGCTACTGCAGTTTCAGCACACAGTCCTGCCTCTCAACTTTAATGGCCATGAGATGAACTTCAGTGCGTGAAAAGGAAGGCTTCTATTCATAATTTTAAGTGTTGCAAAATGAAGGTATATTTGTGGAAAACAGGAACTCACTGAAAAGTACAAACAAATCCTGTATTTTTTAGTGGCCTACAGTATTCCTGAAAACAGACCTTTAGGATACAGGAGAATGGAGATGTGCACACAGGTGCTTTCCAAATGTAATCTGAAGAATCAAGAGATTCCAGGACTTCTTTTGAAGGAAGGCTCTCCAAATTAAAGTTTGATCACAATAGCAAGCAAAGGTATCCAAATGCAACTTTTCTTAGTTTAAAATTAATAGAAACATTGCTTTGACTGCTAAAGCAGGGAGAGAGGAATGCTGCTCCTAGCAAAATGCTCATTCACTTCCTGAGCAGGCAAACTCAATATGCTTTTGAAGCCTTTCAAGGCACTGCATGAAACAAAGGGCTTTCTGGACAACGCATCTAGTAAGTTTATGGCATATCTTAGTGAAAGCTGTTCCAGGATGTCAGGTAAGAAGAAAAAAAAAAATATTTTGAGGAGAGCTTTGAGAATATACTTTTCTCAAAGAAACAATCAAGTGATCCAACTGAAAAACAGAAATGCTTTCTTGGGCCAACTTCCTTTTGGAAGGGAGCTGAGAAATCCATTTGTTCCAAAATATCAGCCATAAATAAATATTAGGAAAAGTGTTTACATGTATAGATGAATTCGGTTAGCCAGGCACTGAGGAACGTGAGTGAAAAGTCTGCGTTTTGAACCTTAGCTAGTATTTAGTCCTACATAAAAGCTGTCCATTAAAAAACCAAAACCCCTGTAAGATGAACACAGGAACTGAAGCACACGCATCAATTTGCGCTTGTCATCACACTGTTTGAACTGCTTTGGTATTAATGATGAACATATCCATCTTTTTTCCAATATTTGACTAAAAGGTTGTGCATACAGCATTAGAAGTCCATGTTTGAAAAGTTTAGCACAGAAAAACAGACAAATTCAGTTTCTTTTGAAATATTTTTTCCATATTTATAGTTTTCCCACTTTGCCACAACACCTTCCTGTACTTTTTCTTTAAAAGTGTTCTACAAACTCTTAGAATTTAACATGAATAGGAGATCTTCAACATTATGTATTACCATTTGAGGAGGAAATGCAGACAAGACCAGAGAATTGATCAAAACCTCTTTTAAATTGATGTAATTAAGAAACTCCCAGCTTTATATATTTAGTTCTCGAAGCAGATTCCATTCCACATTTAAGTCTTATAAGTACCTGAATATTTCTATCACTGTACATACAAACTGGAGCTGCAATGCCTTCCAGGCAAATAAAAAGTTGTAGCTAGAGATTAAATAAAACACAGGAACAGAAAGGGAAATAAACCTCTGCATTCTCATATCGCACAATTCAAGTTTATTCCATTCATTCTTGCAACACAAACTTAAAAATACAGTATCATTTAGCATTCTGATGTCTATGAACCATGATAATGATGAACCCAACGGTGTCAAAACAGTTAACAATGGTGAAAAGAGGAAGTCAAATATCAAAATGCACAGAGCACTAATTTTCTTCCATCGCTGCGTAGAAAGATGATTGTTTATCCATTTACAAAATATAATTAAGACAAGTTCATTTTGAAATTTTGCATGCAACATTGCGATTGCTTGACCTAGGACACTCCATTCTTACCAGCCTCTTCTACAAATAATTCAATGTTATCTTCAAGGATAAAGTTCCATTTAACTATTGTACTCCTTTTCCCATTTGCTCCCCCTTAAGAAAAAGGGGCAGAGGGTACACTTAAGGTTATAACTTATTCAGCACAAATTTCAAAGGAAAAGGCTTAAGAACAGAGTGGAATGCCAGTCTGACAAAGTATTTAAATTCTGTTTATAGAATGTAAATTAATTTACAGTTTGGTGTTTTCATCTAGTTAGGACCTACTCAAAGATACAGACAGCCACCCATTATTTTTTTTCCACAATAGAGCTCACAAGAAGGGAACAGATGAACAAGCCCCGTTTCTAGACAATCACAAAAGCTTAAGTTTTTATTACCACCCTTTTTTTCTTTTAATACTGGGCAAAATGATTAATCACCTCTTATGTAGTGCAAAAAACAAAAAAGTATTTCTTTATGAGCCAAACATTAAATCCCATCTTTTACCTATCTCAAAAGGCAGCTTGGGTATATATTACAGCCAAATTTACACTAGTCTCACTGAAGTTTGCATTTCCCCCCCCCCCTCAAGTGAAGTAAGAAAAAAATAAGGTGTCCACATAATTGTAGAAAAAGGGAGGCAAAATTACCTCAGCAAATCACCACAAGAGTTAGTACAAAGATGATGCTTCTTTACTATGATAATGCTCACTTAAATGAGAGTTAAAAGGAAGGGCAGGAAAGAACACAGAGAAAAAAGAAAAAAAAAACACCCAGAAACACTATGGCCAATTTGACACTAATCAACGCAAAAGACTTGAATAATCAAGTTTTCCACATAAAACCAGATTGCAGTTTTCTAGAGTAGTATTTTAATAGCTAAGTATTTAATAGCATAATATGGAGGCAAATTTATGCCAAAGATGGTTACTTTCATAGCTGAATAGTTAAACCTATAGTCTGTGTTCACACTATCACAATGACATGACAATCCAATGCTGATCAGAGATAAGATTAAAGAGTTCTCTTTAAATAGTCACAAAAAGCACTGTTCACCAGACATGCTTGTTCGTTTATCAGCAGCTCACCAATTGATTTCCAACCCTTCTGCTCTTCCTTGCCACCTATCTCCAAGAAACAAAGAGTAATTGCACTGTACAGTTTATGGCCAGAGTTGATTGTTTTCTACATTGCTTTTCTTATGGGACGTGCACATGTACATCAGTATCTGCTCTCTTTTTACAGTCTAAATGCAAGGCTTTTTATAGCTGAGACATTCAATCGTAATATGCAACATGATTCAAGTAAAACTAAGTCTCCATTAAATATGAGTGGTAGTCACAAGTCTACTTCTACATATCTCAATTTCAGCAGTGATATCAAAATAATATCAGCTACTTTTGTTTTAGAATTCAGCATGAGACATTATATACATTTCTTTTCTGTACTGTGCATGTTATCAGAAAGTTTGACATCTGTATTCCAAAAAAGAGGATGTATAGTTTATGGTACCCACTTTTTTGTTAGAAACCCTATCAATTCAGTTTTAGGCAAATCAGCAGTCTACTGAAATTTTTCAAGATGAAAGACAGAAGCTCAGATATTTCTGAGGACCATAAGATGTGACAAGAATCCCTACATCATTATTAAATATCTTCCCGTGAATTATCAAGGCTGTCATAGTACTGTCATACTTACTGGCATCTAAGAGTCAATGGTTAATGTGGTGTGGTTGCACTGGGAACTTCAGAATAAGCCCCATGCCTTAATGAAATTTAAGAGGTTCATTCAGCCAACAGCAAAACACCAATTCAGAGATATACACGATATGCACAATTAAAAGTTTTTTTTCTCCAGTAGTTAGAGCAAGTTAAGACTTCTACTTGTACATCTTTCTGTTCCTAACACCTGAACTTAGAAAGCTTACATGTATTTTAAAAGTTTACCAGAAAAGTTTACCGCCAATATTCACCCAGTAAGAATGTCTAAATAATTACTGTTCATTTTTCCACATTTGACTTGATTATCTTTCTGTACCAAACAGCCTTTCGCTTTTTCAAGTGTCTTTAAATTTTATACTGACGTGGTGAGTAAAGAAATTTCATCTTACAATCCTTTTGGAAGTAACTACAGTTACATTGTGAACTCTCTCAAAAACAGTTGCTTAAAACATCTGTTCTGGACTAGAACAAACATGGAGAAGAAAAACCTCAGATTCAAGCACCCGAAAGTACCTTTGCAGATCTTGTGGAGTGTAACACCACCATGCCTCAACCGATCTTTCCTGGTTTACTCAAGAGTCAGAAAAACATTAGTGTGACCATCCAATTAGTCAATATAAAGAACAGCTCCAATAACTAGTATCAAAAGTCCTCAAAACTGCAACGTAAGCTTTAGGCAGAAGAATAAAGCTACCCACTGAGAGAAGAGAGAAGAGCAACCCAGCCACCTACATTACTACACTTCAGATTATGGCAGACACTAATAGCATGGGACTATTGTCTCCTTCACAATTAGTTTCAGGTACATAGCACAGTACTTCCATCTAAAAGATTCTTTCAACAAAAATCTTAGTACTAACCTAGGAAGTTTACAAGCCAAAAATTCAAGATCATGGTCTGTCTTCCTTCTTCCGTTTTCACTAGAAATGAGAAGAGATTGTGCACTGAAAAGAAGTCCTAGACGGACACTGTTCATAGTAGTTTTCAACCCTCTCCAAACAGATTATCTTTGATACAAGCCCCTAACTAGTCTGAATCAAAGAATTTCCCTCCCCCCGAAGTATTTAGCTGAAGAAGCTGGAAGATGCAAAGAGTGACAGACAGGCAGCAGTGTGAGGCCACAGGAGAGACATTTAAGATATCAGTCCATCCGTCACTGAAGAAGAGTTTTGATTGCCTGGTTGTCAGTGGCTTCAAAGGCAGTTAGTCCATCTGGGCCTTTCACAGTCTTATCAGCACCCTGTAAAGACATTGAGAAGGATTGTCAATTCAGCGAGTCAGGCTGTATTAATATTAAATGTGTCACAAAAGTTACTTACCTTGGATAATCATATTGATTACATATGACTTTATAGTGCAGTGTATTGTTTTCATTTAGAAACCAAACAAACAAGATTTATGTAGAAAACTATTTGGCACACAGCTAATCTAATTTCCAAAATTTACTTTAGAACTAGAAAAAAGTCACATAAGCTTTGTCACACAGCAAGTTGCAAGATCAATAAATTATCAATTAATCCTGGATAGAAACAACAGGATTTTGTTTGTTTCCAGCAACTACTCATATGAATGCAAGAATTCAGTATTACATACTTTATGAAATCTATGGTGCGGCAAGCTTTTTCACATGCTACATTAAACAGGTCACCTCTGGAAGAGCTTACTAACAAATCATACTATTTCTATATCATAAAAGACTACTTCCATCTAGGATTGTGCTTGTCTCTCCCACTTTGAAAAAATCCCTATTGCTACATAGAAAAAAAAGCCCAAACCATTCCAAGTCCAAAACTGAAGAAGTTTGTTTAGAATAAGCTATGCCTACACCTAAAAGAATAACAAAACAGAACAGTGAGGCAACAGGAGGATAGAGGATAACAGAAATGCACCAACTAGACAAACTGCAGAATAGTAAGCACAAACACAGCCCCAGTGCCAGAATTATGAAATGAAAGCAAAAGAGAAGCAAAGAGTGATTAACTAGTCATGTTTGTTTTGAGCACTGAAGTTGTACACATAGAAGTGAAAAACCAGACTAAATTGTAAACAGGATAGTTAAATAAGGGATAAAAGTTATTAGAGAACACAGGACTGACTACAGAGATTGAGAGATGTTTCCTGATAATAAGATTTCAGAACACCTCCTCTTAAGATATGCAAGTCTCACTTTAAAATACATGCATTTGCTCAATCACGTCACGAAAACCACTGTGGGTGGCAAGAGCATGTACCGCTGAGGTTTGTCTTTTAGTTTTACATATAAACTCTGTTGAATAAGTAGAAATTTCTGCTCACTTACATTACAAGGAAGAAAGTGCACAGATTAATAGTAAAGGACACCCAATATTTTAAGACCACAGTAGACCTGGAATTTCAAGAACTTCTTTACTGATAAAAGATTCTACACATAAAACCCACTAAACTTCCATACTTAATACCACATCTGTTCCCAAAACAGCTCTCAGTCCATTAAATGTCCCATTGTAACTGTTTCTAACAATCTAATAAACTGGATCTGACATTACTGTGATTTGCTGACAATACTACTTTTTGCAACACTGAATATTTACAAGAGAGTAGAGAATTCAAAGACAGAAATATTCAATCTGCCATTCTAACAAGATGGCTTTACAGTGTTTTCTAAGGTAGCAGTGCTCATCCTGTGGTCCACTGGCCAAACTGATCCTGTTGCAGCCCTTCATCTTCCTTGCAGCCTCCAGAGATCCTCAGTGCAAGACATGAGCTGAACAGACTGTTTTGTTTGGTGACAGTCAGCTGTGGAGTAGGGAGGAAGGCTTCTGCTATCAAGGAAAGAGTCTGGGAAAATAAAATTGCCTTGAGAACTCCAGTAAAGAATTCTGAGGGGGGATACTTATAATTGCAATAATTCCTTCCAGGCAGCTCACTTTCTCTAGTACCTTTCAGGTAGCAAACACAGGGATATATTTTGTGCATAGGTAATAAATTCACTCCAGTGACAGGAGCACTCGTAACATTTAACTCTCTCCTGTCACTATGTAACATCCTTGGCCTAAACAGAATGCTGCAGTACCACTGTTGTGCTGGCTATGAAGGTGAGCTGAATCAGTCTGCTCCCAAGAAACGATTGGTTGGTCATTGCAAACACACGCTTTGGCTGAAGCCCATTGCTTGTGAAACATTTATTTTTCCCCTAAAAAACCTGAAAAATTTAACAAGTATTTGACAGTTATTATCTTAGTTGTCCTGGGAGAAAGGCTTCTTTTGCAGGTGTTGATTATTTCTACTGCTTAGACAGCACTCTCAGATTAGAGTCCACATGGAAATCAAGAAAGCTTCAAAGCTGTTCTTTGATGTTAAGCTCAGAAAACCTGAAGGAACTTAGGCTTGAAGAGAAAAATGGAACTATGCAGTAACTGACCTAACAGTATTCATGTTGAATCATAAAGAACTTATAAAACTCTCCACCAATGTATCAGCATTTAGAGTATAAAAGATATAACTGTTAATTGAAGTAACTTTTTATAAAGAGAACTTTTAGTTTAGACCTAAAACTGCTTTCCACCCTCACACACGTTTGTACTTCAGAAAAGCTACAGGCTTGCAAGACTCGTTTCTAAACCACCTTCACTGAATGTAGGACAAGAGGGTCATGACTACCTAAGGAGGACAGCATTTAATAACCTCATTGTTAATAAATTAGGAAAATTACCCCTTCACTAGGCAGAAAGATTCCTGCCTGCATTGAATAGAATGAGAAGGAAATAATAAAGTTCAGGTCAAGAGGATTTTAATTTTCAGATATACAACATTGCCTGGAAGCAAGTTTAATGAAAAGTGCATAAAAGTAAAATGATTCTACTGTAAAGTAAAAACTATCAACAGTTTATGTTCGAGCTACATTCTTTTCTTACCACCCCCCCAAAAAAAAACAAAACAAAAAACAAAAAAACCCCACACAAACAAAAACCCACAAAAAAACCCAAAACAAAACCAAACCTCTTAAGGCCCTCTTAAGCCACTGGACAAAGCACAAATATTAAACATGTTCTGAAAGCAGCATCATAGCTACTAGGGTATAGTTGCAGTTCAGGAAAAAAAAGCGAAGGCAGTAGAAAAAGGCAATGCAGAGCTGTCACCACACCCTGTGAAACTGCAACTGGGGGCACTTCACGAATGTGGTAAAAGACTGGCTTACAGAGCAAGCAGCATGCTTCCAGAGTGAGTTGCCAGATGAAGTTAGAGAGGCAGATGTCAGCTCATTCAAAAAGGATATGGTCAAATTCACAGACAACAAATCTATAAACACTCCTTAAAGGGGAGAGATGTGTGTACCTCTAAAAGCCCCAATAAAACAACTATGAATGAGGGGAATAACTGAGCAGAAGTGGTCATACTCACAACTCTTCCCAAATGGCATCCCTTTTGCCACTGTCAGGAGAAAAGGTGCTAAATTGCCCAACTTAATACCCTATTTCTTGCAACACAATAGGAAAGCAGAGATCAAATCGCATTAGACACTTTACGAAAAGCAGAACTATTTTGAAAGATGAACAAATGGATGAGATTGTCACATCTTTTGCAATAAACCTCGTCCTCCATTAGAAGCATTCAAAACAGTTTAATTGTCTATTGTAACATAATACTGGTTTCTCTTACACTATGCTAAAAAAATTTATTTGATTTTGTAATGTAAATATAAGATTCCTAAAGAAAAACTTGGAACAATTTAAATTATATATATATATATATCTTTCTGCTTTTCAAATAGGTATCCCTTAAATCCCAAAGAAACTAAAAGCAAACTGAAATATAGCAACTGATGTTGCTTCAGTCCAGTTCTTAGTACTCATTACTTCATCTGTTTTCTAAAGGCTGGTACATAACACAAGCAAAAGAAAACCCAGAAATTTTCAAAGACAATTCAGTTCTGACTTTGTCAAAAGGTACTAAAAATTCAATAGTAGAATATCTTCCAATATTATGATGCTATTTAACATTTTTAACAAGGCAGAAGTAAGAAAATGAACACAAGATATGACATTTTTGTTTCAGTTTGAAGTCATAACATGCTGCAAACCACTTTACTGTTTATGATTACAAAGGCTACATTAATATGCCTCAAGTTCCTGGAAAAATAGTTTAAGATTAATAAAAAGGATTAACTACTGTTAACACAGTAAGACAACAAGCCTTACCTTTGAACTTTAAGAAGGAAGTGCTCTTTAGACCAAAGCTAATTACTTTCATGTATTACAGTAAGTCAGAGCAAAACAACATTTTCAACTGAAACTCAGATGCTGATAGAACAGTTTTAGGTATCACTCTGCAAACTTCTATAGGTCTATTCTTCAGGATGTCTATGGTACGATATTCCACACATTTTTATAAACTTGAAACATATACTAAGATTTCCCAAAAGTGTTTCTAGGCTACATACTGTATAAGTAAGGTTTGATAGTTTAAGAAGAGGGCAGTTTTGTAGGAATATGCAAAATTAATCCTTCAAAAGATATGTTTTAAGGATACAGTATTCCGATCTCTAGCCTGACCAAAAAAGCGTTTATTAGAAAAGCATGTTTCAACTCTGATCTAGTGGGTTTACAATACTTCTTGTAGTCATAACACCTTAAGTATTTAGCTCATTCTACTTTAGTAAATTCAGCCATCCCTTCTGATAGCAATAAAACACATCTTCACCCATTGTGTATTTCAGTACTTGGGATCTTTCAATTTTTGAGAATACAATGCTGTATTATTACATGCTGGTAACAGTAGGTTAATTAAGCTTTTTGAAGGCTGATCTAGCATGTATATAGCAGCTGTTTGTTAATCTAAACATTAAAATCTGGTGCCCAAATGAAATGTAAATTCTTTCTTAATGTACAGAAAAGTTTCAATTATAAACCCTCACATTTTAATTTTTCCCCACTTAAGTATGTTTTACAGTTTTATAACAAATGGCAATTTCATAGGATCATAGAATATATCAAGTTGGAAAGTACTCAAAAGGATCATTGAGTCCAGCTCCCTGCTCCTCACAGGACAACACTGGAACTTTAATCCCTATAGATTTGGAAAGAATGACATTATTTGAATACTGCAAATATGCCAATAAAAACTTTGGTTTTGATCTGTAAGTTTAAATTTACCACATTATCAATGTGTTGGTTAGTTGATAGCAGGCAGGCCTGAACCACAGATGGCCACAGCTGTGCTACAGTGAAAACTATTTAATGAAGCCAGTCTGTCAAAATCATAACAGTAATTGATTATGGCTGATCACTACTATTAGCACAACAGCAGTGCTTGAAAACACTCAATCATTTGTAGTCTCAATTTTTGAAGTTTTCAAACTCCATCTAAGTTTCTTGTAGTGTAATAAATTGAACGAAGCATTGCTGATTCCAATATCAAAACATCTGAACAAGGCATCAGGAAGTTCTCACTGAAATGCTAGCTTCAGAAGAAAGTATATAATAAAGGCCCTTTTGAGAAACTACCTTTGGAAGAGTTTAATATATCTACCCTTAAGATATGCTAGATGTTTATTGGTAATCCTATGTATGCACTGCAATTATGAAAGCAAAGTCATATAACCATAACATCATGTTTTAAAGAATGCAAGTTGTTTTATATATGCAAAATAACTGTGTGTTGGTTATATCTGCTTTTTTATATTGGAAGAAATGTCTGAATTTGAATACACAAATTATGGTAACATGTGGAGCCACAGTTCAAAGTACTTGAAATCATATAACCATAATTGAACAAAATGGGTTTTGCTATGCTTTATGACTAGAAAAAAAAAAACACCAAATAAAACCAAAATACTGGGGGTTAAATCCAGGCAACCACTGTAATAGGTCAAAACTTGGGAAGAACCCAAAAAATAAGCCTAAAACATTGTCAACAACTTCAATACTGAACAAAGGATTTACCAAAGAGTAAAAACAGCATTAGAGCTGTTTGCTTTCTCAATCTGCAAAATTACTGCTTAAACTTGCTGGAGTACTCATTTGCAACCACTAATGAATATTAAAATCACATTTCAAATACTTCCTGTAAAACCCACCAGGAAATTCCATCAAATTATTCTTCACAGTACTTAATACCACAACATTTGGTTTGACCTTAGAAAGTACATTCATCAAAACCAGTGAATTATCTGCCTTTCACAGAAGATCCCACTTTAAATGCTTGCAGGGATCCTAAGAAACAGAGCTAAATCACTTGGTTTAGGGAGCTCTTAATACCCCTCCAGAGACAGCAATTTGAAAAGCTAGAATAAGTGTTATAACACTCACAAGATTAACAAAAGAGCTTTCCTGCAGTTTTCATGTTGCTTTGGTTGTAACATGTAGCCAAATGCTACAGGATCACCAAGCAGTTTAGCAAATGTTAACTGTCATAATTTGGAGCCATGGTTGACTCAAGACAGAATTTAATGCATTCTTAGGGGGGTGGTGTGAGGGAAGAGGAAGGAAATATGATCTATGAAATCTAAACTTTTCCAGAACTAATCAGTTCCATTTCCCTGAAACTGCACAAGAGATGTAGCAGCACGATACACTCTGTTTTAGCAGGTATAATATTCTAGACTTTCTTCTACCAGTGAAACTCCTTCTCGTTGAGCATGCAGCTACTTCTCACCTCCTTAAAGTTTCATCTCACCTACAATTATAGTTGACTCATTCTTTTTCATACAGAGGTCAAAACCATGGTTATTAACCCAAATTGGTATCTGGATTTTGGCCAGTCTATTTTTTTTGTATTTTTATTTTCATTGCCAAAATGAAGCAATGACAAGTTTTCTTTTCTTAGAAAAAAAGCGTGTATTTAATTACAAATTACACACACTAATTACAAATAAATTTCCCAGGCAATGAAACTGTGCATCCAAACAACATGATTTCCTGTGATCAGACACTTCCAGACAGAGGCCTCCCAACATAAGCTTCTAGCCAAATTTAAATTTCCACAGATCTTATACTGCACAACTAAAGAACACAGAATTACATGGAAACAAAAAAGAATACAGCTGTGGCAAAAGTTATGCAAGGACTAGATAACCTTTAACCTTGACTACTTTTTTTTCTCTTAGAAAAGAAGTTGTAAGGATGCATTAATTGTTCAGATATGTCAATATCACAGGTACCTGCTGTCAAATGACAATAGGTCATAGAATCATAGAATGGTTTGTGTTGGAAGGGATCATCTAGTTCCAACTCCCCTGCCATGGGCAAGGATACACTCCACCAGACCATGGTGCCCAAAGCCTCATCCAACCTGGCCTTGAACACTTCCAGGGAAGGAGCATCCACAATCTCTCTGGGCAACCTGTTCCAGTGCCTCACCACCCTCACAGTGAAGAATTTCTTTCTAACATCTAATCTAAATCTACCCTCTTTCAGCTTAAACCCATTACCCCTTGTTCTGTCACTCTACTCCCTGATAAACAGTCCCTCACCATCTTTCCTGTAGGCCTCCTTTAGGTATTGGAAGGCTGCAATTAGGTCTTCCCAGAGCCTTCTCTTCTCCAGGCTGAACAATCCCAACTCTCTCGGCCTGTCCTCATAGGAGAGGTGTTCCAGCCACAGATGCTGTTTCTTTAACTTAACAAAACTAGTAAAATTGAACTAGGCTTTCAAAGTGATGATGACAGACTTGCAAAAAATACTTTGCCCATAGTTCTTCAAGAATAAGCATGAAGCATGGTAACGGAGAGAAAGAGACCACTTGTGCCTTTGCAACTAATAGTATAAGGGAACTGTGAGTATAAGGGACACTACAGGGCTAGATAAAGGGACTTCAGCTTCATCTTTTCCATATCTCATTCTCAAATTTCCTCTGAAATTCATCCATCCCCTACAAAAACACTGCCACAGAGACAGCTGAGCAAGCATTTAATACATGGCAACGAGCTAACACCATCTGCCATTTACAAAGGAACAACGCAGACTAGGTGAGCAGTAAACAGAGAAATTGGGTTCTATTATATATCGACAAAAAACGTAATCAAATCCAGGAGACTACCAGCTGGAACAGGTAGGTCACACTTCAAAAGCACTGAAAAAATTCTCAAGACAGCAGCTGAAGTGAAGCTGAAGATACCTCAGTATTGTCTCTTCACTTGTCACCAGTGTTTCTCCAATTCCATAAACTAACACAAGGAACTAAATCTGCAACAGAACTTTCATTTGGAGCCTTCAGTTGGCAGGAAACAAACTACAGAAAATTAACTTGCAATAGGAACAAATGAATGGGGTAAATGCCAGGCCTACTGCAAGGAAGCAATAGGAGTATGCAGGTAAGAGTATTAAAAGACTGAACAGCACTACCTGTTCTGCAGGCAACTAACCTTTGTATTGGCTTAGCTGCAACATGGGACTGCAGCCTAATGGTGGTAAACAGTGTGCTCATCTCACTGATGCGACAGTATGGCAAATAAGACTGCATACAAGCACTCCTTCACTCCTATGTGATTAAAACTACTGCTGACAACCACAAATTAAACTTCTGAAGACAACTCAAGCATCTGGCTGGGCAGATTTAAACATGACTGCCCATTGGCTGTATGTTAGAAAGCATGCAATGGCAATGCCTGATGATTAGGTGTCTCCCCATCACCGTATCAATCATGAGGTTGTTTTTTGTAAGGTCTTGCTAGATTCCTCACCCTGTTCCAAACGCCGCCATATAAAATCCATTTTAGGGGGCTGGTGATACCGTAGAGACCCCTTATATCATTGAATATTTTGTCTTGTCAAACTATAGCCTCAGAAATTGCTTTAGCACTAAAATGTTTCAAATTGCCCAAGGAAAGGGCCATTTATAGATCACTTATCACACTTTTCCACTTTGTTTCTTCAGAAAGCAGCATGTTAAATTTTACCTCCCTACAGTTATGAATGCCCAAAATAAAGCTATTCAAGTGAAGAAGGTTGCTAGTAGGATCTTTTGGATTTTCAGAAAGAAGCTTATTTATATAATTTTATATATATTCAGGCCCTGAGAGCCACAAGATTTAGAGTATTCAAAGTAGCACAACTCTCTGAGCAACAGCAATTTTATTCAGAAGCTGACCAAACCTAGCCACAGCTTCCATAACGGTGGTGATACTATGACATGACAATGTACAGTTCTATTCCAGATATTTGAACTCCAGACACTGAAGTTGGCTGATGGAAGGTCTTCAAGAAGAAATCAGACAGTCATCTACTACAACAGCAGCGTTCTTAAAAATGACTTAAAGGTAACCTCTTGGGGTACCTTCCAGACGTTTTAAGAATTATTTAATCTATATATTAGCTGTAGTCCAAGCTCATTTATCTATGCTTTTCCTCAACATACTCCTACAAATACTGCAGAATAAAGTAGAAAGTTCTGTTTCTGAGACAGCTTGTCCAAGATATTGCCCTGCTATGGTACTGTCAAACTAGATCAGTGCTTCAGGGAACTCTTGAGAATTTAAAACATCTGTCTCCCTTCACCTAAAACTTCACATGTGGGCAGTTTCCAGAAGAAGCCTCCTTCCTCAGAAGCTGTGAAACCATTTCATTCTGATGCATTGCTAACCCCAGTGAACAAGAACTGGTTACCTGGTTGGGGCTACTGCAAGAATGGCTGGGAGCACTACTTTAAATGAGAATTAGCTTTCTACTGCTTCTAAGAAGACATCAAAAGGACAAAGAGCTAGTAGTTCAGGACTAAGTAACATCTTCAGTTTTGCTCCTCCCCTAGTCACTCCAAATGTAGTGTAACAGTTTTCCATAAGAAAGGAAAATACAGTGAGTGTTACTGTGTGTCCAATAAATGCATATAATTAGCATAGCAATTCTTGCTTTAATAGAAGAAAAATCAAAATTGGTCCATCAGCTTTATAATAGTAACAACTGAGCTTCTGAGGAGAAAAGGAGCATCTTATCTCCAGATTAATGAAAGAACTATTTTTTAACTTTACAGCATCCATTCTGAACTCTTGCCCTGAAAAGGATGATAAGGAACAGAATTAGAACTATTTCAAGGCATCCTAGCACCCTGTGCTAACTTTGGAAATTCTCCCCCAACTTACCAGTAAAAGAGCAATGTATATGAAGGACAAAGTTTGACACATCACATCCAGTGGATCAGCCAAATTTCAATGGATTATTAAAAGCTTTGTAGCCCAGATGTCAACTACAGGCCTAAAAAAATCCTCATCCTTAACGCTTTCTTTTTATGACCTTAAATATTCCAGCACATTTCAAATGTAGATCTGTCTAAAGCCATCGCAGGTGCTGGAGCACATCCAAATAAGAGCAACAAAGCTGGTGAAGGGTCTAGAACACAAGTCTTGAAGAGTGGCTGAGGGAATGGGGGTTGTTTAGTCAGGAGAAAAGGAGACTAAGGGGAGATCTTATCGCTCTCTACAACTACCTGAAAGGCAGTTGTTGTGAAGGTGAGTTTTGGTCTCTTCTCCCAAGTAAGAAGTGATAGGATGAGAGAAAACAGCCTCAAGTTGCACAGGTGGGGGTGTGTGTGTATGTGTTAGACTAGATTATTAGGAAAAATTTCTTCACTGAAAGGGTTATCAATCATTGGAACAGGCTGCCCAAGGAAGTGATTGAGTCACCATCCCAGGAGGTATTTAAAAGAGATGTAGATGTGGTGCTTAGGGACATGGTTTAGTGGTGGACTTAGCAGTGTTAGGTTTACTGGTGGATTCAATCTTAAGAGTCTTTTCGAACCTAAATGATTCTATGATTCTATCAATTTAGCTGTAAACAGGCTGCCAGTGATTTCCAGATAAACCACCAGACTTCACTTTTCCAAAAAGTCATTTGTATTTTAGACACAATGTCATTACAGCATTCAACTTCCATGTGTGATAAGCATTAGCTAAGAACCCCAAAACAGTCCTTTCTGAGGAATAACAAGAGTAACAAACTGTGCTTTATCACAGGAAAGCCTTCTTGAAAGTTACTTGAAATTCCATAAAACAAATTGATGCTTTTTAAGGGACAACAGTTGGTGTAATTACTTCAGTCTTAGTATCACCTTGAGAAAATTGTATGTCACACGTACATTAAAAACTTCTGTAGAGACTTAACTGATAAAAGCTAGCATAGGTCCCCCAGTACTTTTCAAGTTAAGCTCTTACAAGCGTAAACTGTTACTAATATGAGCTCAGAAGAAGCTTGGCTGTGTTTCACTGTGCAAGTGCATGATGACCGGTAGCAACAACAGAAAGCACAGGTTTGCAGCAGCCCAGGTTACTTCAGCTTAAGATCAAGTGGCCACTCTGATCATTCTAGTCAGTTTAACAGCTTAGAATCTTGATTCCGTGTCTCTACTATTTATATGTATTTATTATTCTCTGAAAGTGAATTATGCTCAAATACTTTTAGTGCTTTTACTGCTCTCAGTGGAAGATCTTTAAAACAGTGCCCTCTGGTCATACTACATAAAAGAGTAACCAGCTTACTTCCAGATGAATGAATCTTCTACAGTAACAGAAAGTTTACAAATATCCTGGAGGTCACCTCGACTAAGCTAAAGTATTGAATTTTAAAAAAATATTAAGATACATTTTTTGCATTTTATGTCCAATTAATATCTGAAACATTTCTTGGAACACCCCTTCTCCTCTCAATAGCTCAAGTCTCACATGAACAGTTAATGAACATCCTCACAATTCATATGCTGTAGAAGACAGTACATAATGTTAGCTTAAAACAATTTAATTTCCAAATCAATAACTGCATCCAACATAGAATTATTTATACTAGTCTTAGCAGGTAAAGAGGCACAATCTCTTATTCCTTATATAATTTTAACTTGATCAAACTGCTAACTTTTTTATTTGTGATATGCAAGTAGACTAAGGAGTATACACTGATCATTGGTTCTCAAAACTTGTAAAAATACAAAAAAATTAATTATTTTTGGTTTTCTGTTTAAAAATATGTTAAGGATGTTATTGACTTCTAGTCCAACCTCTAGGACAGAGGCCACATATGCAAGAGATCAACAGGGTAAATGAAGGCAGCTGAAACTAGGTACATGTAAAATAGTGAAGCTTGTTAGCAGTAAGTAGAAGTGTCATATTTATAAAAGCAACAAAGAACATCTTTGAAGAAAAATCTTAAATATATTGGTCCAGCATGTGCAGTTCCACTATTTACATACATTAACATCACACATTCAATATTTGTCCTCCAATTTTTATAAAACACATACCACTCCAAAAGTAACTAGGAAGAACATTTAACAGTCAAAGTTAAACAGTCAGTAATTTTTAGAACTTTCAATATGGGTTGAACTACCTGATCTCCCAGGTATCTGCTATCAAAGAACATGAAATCAGACTATGTAACAAAGTGTGACAACAGATGTTCAAACAAGGGTCATAAGATAACTGTATTAATAGAAAGAACAACCTCTTCATATAAGATCTGATCAGAGTGAGCTGATGAGCGAAGTTCCAGTTCATAAATAATTCAATCAGCTAGCCCATGTGAACAGAAGCAAGCAGATATGGTACAATATTTAGCTCTGCATGAAGAAATCTGAAAATAATACAAGCTTTCCCAAACTATCCAGTTGCAGTAACACTTTTCTAACCTCATCTCCTAGTCCAAGTTCACTTTCCTGTCCGTAATAGTCTGCACATGTTTGCAAGACTGCCTCATCTTTATGCCTGTTGAGCTTAAGCAATTCTGTTCAAGTTGTAAAAAGTACAGTAATCAATACATTCTCACAAGCTGTGTGAGAAATAGCTGCTTCAGGAAGAACCTTAATGCCCTCTCTGGCAGAGACTACAATGAATGCACAACCCTTACTAGTTACCAGACAATTCCTGTGTGCACAAGTTTTAAGGCATCTTATTTAGTATTTGAGCAAATTATTTAGAATGCAAACCACTTCAAAACAGAAATGGAAATAAATACAACATGGGATAAAGCATAATATACAAGGATCCTAAATGAAGGATCAGTCCTCACAACAAATTTAAGTACATTAGATGCACCATTTGAATCCTAAATTAACAGTCACAGCATTTCTTCACAGAAAGGCATAACTAAGTAGACTGGATCAGAGAAGTGAAGGATAGTGAAATTCATGCAGCTTTACAGCAGTTAAGGAAAACCATTTTACCTGGGAAGTGGCATATTAAAGCATTACACAGCATGAAGTCCCTTGGCCAAATAATTTAAGTGGGTTAACAGAGCATTTTCAGTCTATGAATCTCCTCTTTTTAAGTAAGTGAGGTGTAACAAGAAGGAGCACATATGAATAGAGACAAAACATTGCTTGAATTAACTACTGCTTTGCAAAATGGATCACTTTTGGAATATGAATCAAAGGGACAACAGAAACAGATTAAGCTTATTTTCCCCAGGACAAAATTTACAAGCTCTATAACAGAGAAAGCTTGTCTTCCTACTTTTACTTCCCCTCACTCTGCCAACCCAGATGGGTTTTCAGTCATCTGGCAAAAGCAGAGGGAAACCACACCTCTGAGCAACTTCAGTGGAGATTCCATCACATGAAACACTTGAGCAGCTGCCAAAGCTGATCCCACTCCTCCCTGTCTGCTGAAGGAATACATTTTTTCTCCTTGCCTGAGTTACTGTTAATTGTTCTCTAGCTGGAGCTCACAATAGTCTCTTATTGGTCACGATTACTTTTGCTACACTGCAGAAGTCCTGGAACTTTCTCCTTCAGCTGTCTTCTCCATAATCAGAGTACCTTCTCTGGTTTAGCAACATAAACAGCATTTGTTTGATGTTCTGAACTTATCTGGAGCTTCATAATCGTACTGAAAAAAATCACAGTAAAACACTTTGTACATGACAATTTGTTCTAAACATTTGTATCTCACCTTTGACAGAAGCAATTTCACACAGGAAACATGGCCCTCATAGACTGCTGATAGGAGTGGTGTGATATTATGCTTGTCTGGAGCCTGTAGATTGAGACATAGTTATTTGAAGCACAATTTCACAATGCATTAAAAGGTTTCACTTTTTAATTTTGCTTTGTCAACAACAGAATGAAGGTAAAGATTTAAGAACATTGTCCAGAAATTTATTCCTTCAGAATTTTTTTACTCTCCTTTTAAAAAAGAAAAAGTCATTGTTTAAAAAAAGTCAGGTAACAGCAAGATATTTCTTCCACAAGACTTCTAGATATTCCAAAGTTTGTCTATTTTTTTAGGCCAATGATAGAAATTGCAGGGTTTCAGCTGATAAATTTTGCCCAATTTAAAAACAACACTCCTAATTCTCCCATTCCTCAGCCAGCCTGACTTCAGAAACCAGTTTTGGCTGAAATGTTGTTTGGGCAATAAAATTAAACTATAGCCCTGGAAAGAATAAGAAATGGAGCAACTGAAATGTTCTTATTTTTTTCTTCCTCTCCAGTCAGAACTCCTGAGAAAGAGATAATCTTTCCAGGCACCAAAGAAAAAATCCAAGCTACTTTGTTAAGGACTAAAGCTAGTATGTGTTGTACATTAACTTTCAGAAAAGTATTCTAAAGCATAGTGTTTGGGATGTATGGTTAAAGTGTTTAGAAACTTCACTTTATGGAGAACTACACTATTTTGAAGTGCCAATACAGCACAGCCAAGTCTTTTCATGACAAAAAGCCACGCATTTCAAGCTATGGCAAAATGACTAAGTTTGTACAAGTAAGAATGTCTCCAAAAGAGAGAAGCACACCAATTTAAACAGAGTTGATCCACCTTGGCCAAGAATACATTGCACTGTCTTCTGAAGTCCCTTCCAAGAAATGTAATATGTATTTCATGAAAGATTTCTTTAGATGTGATTAAATTTAATTTGACCATGATTAGAAAATTATATCCAGTAAATTTTTTTAAATTTAACTTTTTATAGCTACAAATAACTTTTCCTAACTAAATAACTAAAAAGAATAAAAACATTTAATAAACATGATTTTAAGCTTCTAAGCTCTAGGAGACCACCTCTCAAACATTTTTAAATGCATCAATTTGTTTAGTTTGATCTAAGTCTTTCAGTAACCATTTAGGCACTTGTACCAATCCTTTATATATGGGGGATGTGTGCGTGAAGACCCTAACACCCTAACATCTGTTTGCAACTTGATGTACATACATTAATATCAGCTCCTTTTAATAGCAGAAATTCCAGAATCTCAAGCTGTCCACAGTCTGCTGCATAGTGAAGAGGCTTCCTCCCACCTTCAAGTGTCCGGTTGACATCTTCACCCTTCAATATAAATATAATCTAATAAGCAAAATTTTAGAGCCAACATACCAAGAAAAGCTTGAAAAAACCCAACACCTTCATATATGCTGAAGAATGTTCCAGTAGTATAAGTAATTGCCCAAGGAAAATGAAAATTAAATTGCTCAATTTCTTTTCGCTCATCTATGCATTTAAGACAGTAAGACAACCTTGGTCCTTCCTTCCACACTGCATCTGAACTGTACTAAGTACCCAAGTGCACTAGGTAACTCATGTGATTAAAAAAAAAATTAAAACAAATCTCATTACAGCTTGTAAAAAATGCTCACATTAGCTCATTTTTGCTTTTCCTTCCCCCCAGCTGGGATCCTAGTTATGTAGCTAAATTACTTTACCTGCCTCCACACATACTGAAGTTTCTCACACTGAGAAACCAGATGCATAGAAATAAGTCAGCATCACAACTGCTAGCAAGTGAGTACAGATTATCCATAACTTAAATCCCAATTATGAAACTGTGCATTCTATTTTATAAATAGCACCTGCCAACTCTTCCTGACACAAAAAAGTCTGAAGACAGTCAACCAAATCAGGACACAGGAAGTTGTATTCTAATGCCACTTTACTAGTGGATTGAGACACCTCTTAAGGCGTAAACAAAGTTTAATTTACTGAGTGCCTAAGCAGCTTTGTTTCTTCACCTTGGGTTGTGCAACTAAGGATAAACTGATTTGCTGCACTTCAGTAATGATGAGAAGTTACTGGAAACCAAATACTGACAAGCCATGTGGTAAGCGACTTCTTGTTCGTATGTGCAAGTACTGTTAGTATTTTAGGGAGTGGATAAATTTAGCATCATACTTCAAGCCCTGCTTCTCCACAGAAAAACAATTAAAGGAATTGCGGCTGCAGCACCAATTCATCCTTCTCTACTGAGCCCCTGCAGCTCCCTCACTCCTGCCCCAAATCTCTAGAAAGCTCACAGAATAAAGGGCTTGACATATATTTTCCAGACATCACCTCCCTTCTGAGAATGGAAGGGGAGATGGTCAGAAGGAAGTCTTGTTCCACATTTGATGTTCTATGTTATCAGAATAACAGCATAAATACTACTGGCCAAATAACAAGACAACCTCAGAATTCTTCTCTCCTATCAAAACAATATTCAATTCTTCTCATAATACACCCTGCTGAAAGTCAAAGCAACATAACAGTGTTTAACTTAAGGTATTTAACTAAAATGCTGTACATTCTGTGGTCTCAGAGGTCAGGACCTGGTTCTCACACTATTGAAGTTTCTGACTTCAAAGTAGCATGAAGTATCACAATGAAAACTCTGCAATTGCTGTTACTGACCCTGAAATATGGCTATGGCTTCTGAAGCACGTTGGACATCAGGAAAAAGATAGTTTTACTTTTACCTATGATTTTCAGAACAGAAACAAATAGTAGTTCTAAACATAGTGCACCACAGCTCTAGTTATGTGGATTATCAACACTGTACAATAATTTATAGTGTAAAATTCCAATATGACTTACTGAAGGTCTAACTATCTGCAACAACTTTGCTGGTAAACAGTACTGTGACGTAACTTCTCTTTTGCTCAATTTCAGTACAAAATGATGGTGGGGATATGTTAACATAACTGTTTCAATAAAAAAGTCCAGATCACAGTACACTAACTGCATATAAACAGACACATTGGTCTGAAAAGTGTATAAGGAAGCAGCATATACTTAGCTTATCTAGGAAGTTAACTCTTCCTACATTCTTATTCATATCTCATCACTACCCATCAATTTAAAAACAATGGCATTTGAATAACACATGATGTTTGCAGATACACAAGGAGTGGGATGCAGAAATTTAGGAAGCCAACCATGTAAAAGCCACTCAATTACTACCCCAAAACAGGCTCTACAAACTTCTGCAATGGCTGACACATGCTAAGACATTGTAAATAAAGGGGGAAGGGAAAAGGACAAGCAAACTAACTCCCAGGACAGCACACAGTAAAGCTACAAAATTCACATTTAAAAAGAAATTTAGAAGCATCATGTCTAAGATTAGAACAGTCCAAAGCAGCTCCCCTTTCTTAAGCTTATAAAAATTATTTGGCTGAATGGTTTACACTGGAGGATTATTTTTTTTTTTCTCTTTTTAAAGAATATACACCACAGATTGCTCTGCTCTCTCTCCTAAACTGGTTGTGGAGTAGATTTCTGGTGGACAATGAACTTTTGGAAAGAAAAAAAAATACATAAAAAACAACCAATACCCAAACCCCAAGTTTTCTAAGTTTCCCTTAAAGACAAAAGCTTGTTTATAGGTTAATATCTAGCTAAGTGTCTCCAAATATGTCCCAAACATAGACTGTGGATTTGAATACTAAGACTAAAAAAAAAAATATATCAACAGCATTGAAAGTCAAACATCAAAATATTTCAGTTCAAATTAAGAGAACAAAGATATCAACCAAGTTACAAAAAATAAAAGCAAGCAGTCCTAGGTTCTGCAATAAACAAAGTCAAATATCCAATTGTTTCTTGGATGTGAAAAGCCACTGTAAAACAGACCACTGAATGTTATAAAACTTCATTTGGCCTTTCCTATTCCCAGTCTAAGACATATAGAAGTAGGAAGGGAAGACAAACCAATCCATTTCATATACAGGGATCAAACCCTGGCACAAGCACCTGCTTTAAATGCAGTCTCTAACACACGTCAGAAAACTTGCAGGACTCCTCATAGATAATTTCTCTCTGACCTTTAGATCTCTTATTTACGTACCCTGGGGCATCTCCCCATAGGAATAGCAGTGGTCTCCAAAGCGGGGTGTGAAAACCTGGAGAGGTGTGCAAGACAATCCATTGAGGTGTTTTATTTACTCTATCTCATCTTTAATTTCCATTTTTGGATGTTTTATCATGTACATAGTAGATTAATACAGTAGTACATGTGTATCGTTTATAAATAAATATACAGATATTGGTGGTGCATGCTCAATTTTTTTTTACCGATAGGGTGCATGATCAAAAAGGTTTGGAGCGGTCTAGAGCTCTATCTGTATCCGTGGAAACAATAAATTAATTATTTTTCAGAGGAAGTGTCATTCTGGAAGACTAAACAGTTTCAGTGGAAATTTTATAGGTCAACTAAAAAAGCCCTAAACCTTACCCCTACACGTAAATTATTCAGATTAAAGACGAGCTGTTATAAAATTCACAAGAATATCCTTATAGTTACACTTTTGCAAAGAGAAAGTGCCTTTAGGCATGGAAATATTGACTTTTAATAGAATTTCAATTAAAGATATAAAGTTTCAATCTTTATCTATATCAGCTGCCATTTACGTGCTTAATTAAGTCTCCAAGATACAAGTTATACATAAAATCACCTATAAAATGGGAGAGTCAGAAAACTGCTTGAACCCTCATGATCCAACTTGGTAGCACACTGGTGCCAAAGACAGTAGTTACCACCGCTGCAACAATAAATCTTTTATTAGGCTAGACAGTGATGTGAAACACATATAATATCCTAGATAAAGTTGTCAAAGATTATCTAAACAAGCTGCTGTTCTCCTTCAAGCTTAGGATATACAGTACTGTGGGTGTTGATTTTTGTCTTCACTGGGTGAGCATTCCAAGTTGGATTCTCTTGCTCCTCCGCTTGAAGTATCCTGTTCAGCTAAGCCAGGGAGAGATGTTGACTTACATGAGCAGTTGGGTTCTCAGCATTGAGAGACTACTCAGCCATGACAGATCACATTTTGTATAGGAAAGGCATCTTCTCTATATTGTGGCATCTAAAAAGTTAATAACTAGAGAATGCACTAGAGAATTCAAGGATTCACATTAGCAAAGAAATTATATATTGTAGCTATAGCAACAAGCTCCAAATGCCAATTCACATCTTCATACAATAAAAGAAAATCTAAGCATAAGGTCAAGATTTGAGTTCTCTCTCAAATGCAGTCAGAACCCACATGAACTGCCCAAGAGCAGCATGATTTTTCCTTTATGCCTATAATATACATAAGATTTTGTTCCTAGACAAAAAGTGCCAGAACAATTCTCCCAGAAGTTTTGCCATCTTCTAGAGTTTAACAGAGCAGTCACAAGGTTAATAGTTATGAGGGTACTTTGAAGGAGACGTAATTAAGCCAAAGAATCGTATCAACCTCAAAATAAAATATACCTTCAAAGGTCATACCTCTCTCAAAAGAAGATTATTTTCATTTTCTAGATTAGACCTACAAATTCACTAAAAATTGTGCAAATGTTTGTGCAAAGCCTCAGAAAAGAATTTGCCCTTGCAAGAGGAAAGACACAATCACCTCTTCAATGACCTTCCAGAAAACATTGAGTTTACTTAGTCAGACATTTAAGGCCAAGTCTAGCATAAACCACATCAGTAATGTTTTTCTTTGCAGATCAAAGACCTGGAGCGCCAGCTACACAATAACATTAAAACCTGGTTCAACACATGAAACATCAGAACCAGCAGTTAGCAGGGATCTGCTTTAATCCCCTCTATTAAAATCTGATTATAGGTAAAGAAAAGCCTCTCTGTGAATCTCCAATTACTAAACAAAACAGCATGAAATAAGATTTTTATAACACACTGATCTTATGTCCTACTTAGAAAACTCACCTACATGGATAAGAGCAGAATATTCATTTAGAACTTTAAGTATCAGCTTCAATCGAAAACTGGCTATCAACTTTTCGGTGAAGAAAAATAAAAATTTGAAGTTCAGTTCTAAATATTTTCAAGAGTTTTCTCTGCTCTTTAAATAACTAGTAGTAGGGCTCGTTATAGTGTCCTCCAAACGTAGCTATTACCTACTTTCTGTAATGGAGCAATTGGATCCATAAAAAGATCTGTTCTAACTAATGTCTTAAGTGAGTACTGTCAAAATTAGTTACTCTTGAACTTAATTCTTCCACTACCCTCCATCACACACATTTTCCTTGCTCTACCTTTTCTTGCCAATATACCTACACAAAAATCCTGGTTGCATCTCATGTCTTCTTCCGGTTTAACTCCAGTCAAGCTTTGGCTTTTTTAGTTCCATGGCTGCACACCCTGGGAAAGGACCTATGTTCTTCTTGGTTACCCACCCCAATTCCACTTTTCATGTTCCCTCTCTTTTTATCGGAACTCAGAGAGGGGTTCCCTGACAGCCAAGCTGCCCTCTTGTCAAACCTGCTGGATGTCCCAGAGTAGTCTGGAAGGATCTGCACCTTAACAGCTGCCTTGAATAAGTTCTGCCAAATTTAGTTCCTTATTCTTTTGTAGCCCTAGTTAAAAGAATGAATCAGATTTCATTGACTTTGTCCCTACTGCACATTATTACATCAGCTCATTGAAAATGTGGAATGAACAAGTTTAGTCTTAAATAATAAGTTCTAAAGCTCATTATTTTACAGGCAGATTATTTAACCCCACTAAAGTGACACCGTCCTTGAACAGCGCCCCCCTTTTCTGTAAACTCTATTACAGACCTCCATGCCTCCCTTGATCTAGCTTTACCTGCTAACTCCCTCCTTTCCCAGTTCCTGACAGTTTCAAAAGCATCAACACTTAAAGCCAAATGAGCTAAACTAAACTCATCCAGTGCTGCTCCAGCAACCCTACAGCACACTCCATGTGCTTCAATGACAGGCTCGGTGTGCAGTGGCACACCAACTGAAACTGAATCTGAACCAGCTATTCACATGGGCACTGTGGTTTGCCAGTAGTGTCAGTCTAGAACATTACTGTCATGCTATTAGTGTCACAGCTCACCCATCAGTTTAGCACCAATTTTCTCCTGTGCAGCAGTTACAGTATCACTACTTGTAGCCACAGTTTGATCCTTCCCAGCCCTGCATCAGGGTTAGTGGCTGAACAATGAATCAAATGAGGGAACTAATCAGACTGAGAGTTAACTTTATAGTTTTCTTTTTTCCAGCTGAATCTGTTCCTTCATCTGATTCACCACTTGGCACCTGAACACACAACAAGTAAGTAGCTGGGATTTACACTGCAGTTTTACCACAGGAATAGAAACTGAAAATTGTGACCTCATTAAATCCTATTGCATAGGTTAACTGTCTTAGTAGAGCAGTATCTGTAACTGGTGGCATTAAAACGCTCTTTCACATTTAGAAACAACTCCATATCCCCATCTGTACTTATCCTGTCATGCAGAAATAACTACATCCCCGTTTCATGCACTCCTTTCATTCCAATTTTAGTGAAGGAAACCATATTCCATGCAGTCATATGTCTTCAGAGCACAAGAAAGCATCCTACAGGAGCTACACTGGGTAATTCCGGTCTCCATTACTCTGGAAAAAAATGAACTCACTGTACAGTCTATTGCTTACTTCCTTCTCTTCGCATACAAAGGATGGTCATTCTTATAAAGTATTAGATAACTCTGACATTTTAAGTATAGCAATAGCTTTATTGCTGTCTGAGTGGGAAAGAGTGAAAAATCCTCTTTATAGAAAGAAAAACTTAAGTCTTATGGATGAGATATTTGGAATATCTTACTGCACATTGAGAATATGACTTCTGAACACTTCATATTTTACTATCTTCCCCACAAACCTTTGTTCACATTGGTTGAACTTGTTTTTAAAATTCAAAGAGATCAAGTGATAGTTCATCAGAAGTATTTCCAGCCAATCTCATTGTACAGATCTATAGGAAAAGATCTGAAGAATTCAACTTATGGAAAGCAGGGGCATCTCAGGTTTTGAGCATTTGTATTCTTCAGATGTAGGAACAACAGGAAAATATGTGCAGATGAAGTAAAATTTATGTATTGTACCTTTTTGTTCCTTTGTCATATCACAGCACATGGCCTTTATACCAGAAGGATCACACGTAATATTCCTTTAAAGTGAAGAATGTTGCATAAAGGGCATGGTTTAACATCAACAACAAAAAAATTCTCCTGGAATTTTATGCCAGAAAAAAACATTTGAAAAGGAACAGGTGAAATTCAGTGTAGCATCTGCCTTCTATGTTCATCTTCATGACATGTCTTAAAAAAAAAAAAACCAAAAAAAAAACTCCTAGTAGATAGCTAGGTAAGCTTTGATACACCCAATACCAATGATGGAGGTGTAACTGAAATGTAATTCTTTTTCACATTATGAAATTCTGAATCCAGAGATCCCCCTCTGACTGAAAATAGCATGGTCAGATGTCCTGATTTTAATCTTAACTTTGTAAAATGCAACTGGCATGTGGGGGGGTATGGAGGAACTAATGTGTATTAATCTTCCCCTAATACTCTCCTTCCTTTTCTCAAAGTTTATGAGTCAGCTCACATCCCTTCGTTCTCCAATATAACTTTTTCCAGATTCATCCACCTCTGGAAAGACTTTTTAAAACACAAACCAAAACCAAACAACACACAACTACTCTGAAGATAAAACCACATTTAGCTATCTTTGTCATTCTACTTGTATTCACAAAATGCTTGTATCTTAAGTCGAAGTTCACTGCTTAACCTATGTTTGTTTCAATTACATGTTCACAGACTTTTCAACTGTTTACTGCTATCACATGTCAGCTCTGGGGCTCATCCAATCAAAAAATTACCTCTCTAGCACTACAGATCTAAATACCTTGAATGAAAATCCTTGAAAACAATGCCGCAAAAAGAACCAAAAAATCCCATTATCTACATACTTTTATTCTTCAAGGTCAATCATTCTACAATTTCTAAAATAACGATGAGCTTAAGAATATTGCAAGTCAAACAAATTGCCCTTATTCTACTTGCTGTAATAGTAAAAACACAAGATGATGTTTTTACATAGCTAATCCATGGGTCAAACACTGGTGGTAAGGAGGGGAAAACTCAAGTATCACACTTCCTGAGACCTGACTAATAATCTAAAAATATAAGGACAGTTTAATTCAACAAGCTTGTAAGACCACTGACTCATTGAATCACAGACTATTTAAAGCTGAAAGGGAACTCCGGAGGTTATCTAGTCCAACATCTGCTTGAGGTACGTCCAATCACATCAGGCTGCTCAGGACATTGCACTGCTCAGTTCCATACAACTCAGAGGACAGAGGATTCCACAAGTTCTCTAGGCACAAGCCCTTCTGAGGGCTTGATCATCCTCAGTGAAATATTTTTGTTGTATACCTAACTGGAATTTCTCATATTCCAACTGGAACTGTTGCCTCTTACACTTTTACTGTGCACGTCTAAGCAAACTTCTCTATATCTTGACCTTGGTACAGAAAGACAACCATAAAGTCTTCCCTTTATCTTTTCTTCTTCACACACACAAAAAACCCCTCAAAAAACCCAGAACAAACCACCTACAAAAAATCCAACCAAAACCACCACAATTCTAACAGCATCTCTTTGTATGTCCTCAGCAATCCTGACAGCCCCCAAATTCTTGACTCTGAACATGTTCCAGTATGTCAATGCCGTTCTTGTACTAGGAAGCCCAGAAATTGACACAGTACTCTTAGGCAGCCTCAGAAGTGGTAAGAAGGGAAAATTTCTTTCAACCTGCTGTCTGTTTCCTTGCTGTTACAGTCCTGTATGCAGCGGGCCTTCAATAATGCAAGGGCACACTGCAGACTCATCTGCAGTTTGATGTCCATCAGGACTCTGAAGTCTTTTTCTAAAAAGTTCCTACCTAGTCAATTAGTCCCCAACTCGTACAGGTACATGGGTTTACTTCTTTCTATCCTATTGCCCTGACTGCTAAAGACATCCCATTGGCTAGGTCACTGATAAATACATTAAGCAATATGGTGGTATTGCTTAATACCAATACAAACCCTTGATAGATGCCACTGGTAACCAGACACTACTCTGAAGAGATGTTGCTGATCACAACCCTTTGAATCCAACAGCCCAGCCAATTTTCCACCAAACTTACAGTCCACTTACCCAGTTTATACATCACAAACTTCAAGCTGGTCTCTTGCTGTATCCTTACAGCATCAAATAGATTTTGGGAGGAGGAGAATTTGCTCCATAGCCTTCCCAGAACCTGAGGCTAAGCTGACCTACGTACAGTTCCTCAGATCTTCCTTCTCACTGTTCTTGAATGAGTGTGATGTTTGCTGTTTCAGATTCATCAGGAACATCCTTCCTTCCTTTGCCTCCCTTTCATTATGAATGCACTAGCCCCTTCTACTGCCCTTGAGATTCCTTATAGTTTCACCTTCAATTGAACTTCAACTGTTCTACCGCCAACCCCTGCACATTTGCGTAATGTTTGTATATCCCTTTCAGTGGACCATTCTGCTTTCACATTCTGAATAACTGTGTGTATTGGTTACAGATTCCTCAAAATATGTGACCAAGGACATAAGCTGTATGTCCCAGTGCTTTTCAAGGCTATATCTCAACTCAACATTTGTCATTCTCATGAGAAAGTCCCAGAATGCAAAGAAAGGCGTCAAGCATCTTAACCTTTACTTTTCAGGTTGCAGTATCATCTCATCTATATTCAAATAGCAGCAAAAAAAAGGCAATGTGATCTTCCATCATAGCAACAGAATTTTATAGCTCACCTCCCCTGAATTCTCTTCCACCAATCAGTTGCACAGAACTGGAGCCTTAAATACTCTGGTTTTCAACTGACTTTCTTTAGACTTGAGAAGAACTAAAATTGAATGCTATGAGTTCAAACACAAAAAAAGCTCTCATTTTTTACTTTTGCCAGCACAAAAAACTAAGCTGAGGTTTACCACTAGAAAGTCAAATTCCACTACCTCATTTTTCTCACTATTGAAATCTTCTTACTATTGAAATATTCCTTAGACTTACATGCAGAGAGCCCAGATTCCTCATATGACCTGATGGAGAGTGCTTTCATCCTCCTCAGTCTGCCTCTGGAGCAGTCCCATATGTATACCATTCTGTAACCCTAGTTCTCACCTTAAGGCTGCCAAAGAGCAGATTCACATACTGCTAACCTTAACTCAAAGCTGGATTTGTAGGTGTCTCATTCCAATATATGTATTTCTATAAAATATGTTGAAGAAACCCGACAGCATTATAGAACACTAGTTCTTAATAGAGCTCACTATTGAAAAGTATTCACATAGTCTGTACTTTAGGCCTTCAGTTCAACAATCCTACAGCATTCCAGTTTTTGAAGTGGTGGTGTAGTTCAACTGAGTTTTTCCCTCTTACAGAATTGTCTCAGGGTCTAAAAAGCAGCATTGACTTTGAAGAAGTAGTTTTCATTCCTGCTAAGATATAAACTGATTTAACCAATCAAAATCCACACTAGCAGCTTCACAGGTCCCTGGAGATCACTGATAGCAACTCTTAAAATGAATTCAGTAATTCAGGCCTAATGGATTTTCCTAAAAAAACAAACAAACAAAAAAAACCCCACCAAACACCCACAACCACAACAACAACACAAACCCCATCCCCAAAACCCACCACAAACAACTTATTTCTAGTTTTCAAGTGTTAAAATTAACACCATTCAAAACAACTTCAAGTAGTGCGGACAGTAAATTAATCTCTTCTTCCAAGCTGGTTATGCAATTTTGTCATAGTAACTAAAAATGGAACACCAGTCTGAAGCAGTTTCTGCTGGGTAGAGCAGAGAGGTTAAATACCTACATCTGTTACTGAAACTGATTGAGTTTTATATTGCTACAGTAGACATCCCCTCACATCAGCTGTCTTAATACATACCTGAAGATAACTGAACCATTTTGTAAGCTTCTGGGTATTTCCTCATAAACGTAAATTAACATTCCATTTTCACATTCCTGTCTATTTTTATTAATTGGAAACAAGAACAATTCAAATGACCAGTTCATAACACAAGTCAGTGCAGCATATTATTTAAACTTTTGTACCTTTTTTTTTTCCCCCTCTAAGAGGAAAAAACCTGACATACATCACTTTAGGGACTGCAGAACTAAGAACTGGGCAGAGCAGATGAAAGATAAATTCCACATTTCAAGTCAACTCGATGCATTGAAAAAATTACCCAGCAAACAATGCAGGAGGCCTAAAGAGAATTTTCTATACAGTTTTCTATATATTCTGCTAAGCAAGATTATTGAGCCTCAAGTTTCTTGTCTGTATCTTCTGATTCAACCTAAGAGCAGGAGTGGAACATGGTGAAGTAACTCAAAGGCTGGGTTAAGTCCAAAGAGCAGAAAGGGAAGGAAAAAAAAAAAGTTTAAGTGTTGTAACTTGTGACCTGTTTATGATTTTGAAGCAGATTTCTTCAGTTAAAAAACAGCAGTAAGTTCCTGCCAAAGCTGAGAAATCAACTTATTGTAACTGCAAGTAGGCAGTTTCCCATGGCAACTGCAAAAATTTTGTGCGGGATCCAAGTTTTCATTTAAATCCTCTATATTTTCAAAAATTACTTACTTTCAGTCCACTAAAATTAATGTAACCATGTCTCATTCAGCCTGCAGAGAGACTACTGCTGCTCTTGCTCAGTAGTTCAGCAAATTCCGACCATTCCAGTAGTTTTCCAACTGCAGCCTGAGTGGACCACAGTTGTCTGGACAACTGAACAGAAGCAAATGACCTACATTTATTGTATTTGATAACTACTTTCCACTTAGAGAATTTAGGAAGATCTGTAAGTTATTTGGTTTTTGTCTAACAACTGACAGCAACAGCATTAGCTAAGCCTTTCTACTCATTATCTGTGTGCTCTTGGTAGGAGATATTTAATAACGCTTTTTAACGCTTGGTTTTTTATTCCCCATCCTCTATATTTCATAACCTGGAGCAACAAGGAATTTTCTCCTAGCTGTCATCTTTCTACCCTGTATGCTTTGGGGAACATTTGGGACAAGTTGTCTTTACACCTTCCTCCTACTATATCTTAGTGAAACAAACAGAAATAGCCAAAATGTCTATAAGAAATACTGTAGATTATCAAAAAGCAAAATCAAGTTAACAGATGTTGCGAAGAGACCCTCTTGAATACACGAAGTCGTTATCTCTGTGGAAGAGGCTACAGACATGAGTAGCAAGTTTTCATTGCTGCTCTGGATCCACATCTAGTCTTTTGCTATTAGTTTTGCTTGACACATCCCTCTGAGCTTCAGTATTTAAAAAGCTAAAAAAGGCTACTCAAAGAATTTCAGCGTAACATTCTCTCTAAAAGACCCTCCCTGGTTAATCAAAAAGAGGTATCTGTTCTGGTGATATCATGAGTCTCTCCAGTTGGCATTTTGCTGAATTCTACAAACAGAGCAGACAGATGTAGATGTCCATTTATGTTTAAAATGAGTATCTACTTTTCAATTCTCTCCTTTGTTAGATGCCTCAACTACTAATGATAACACCAATATTTGGTCTATTCAAGTTAAGAAAATGAATTATGAACCTGATGCTGTATTTTGCATATCTTGCTATGATAAAGGACTCTGAAAAGCTTTTATAAGCACCCTTATACTTATTTTGGCTTAAGCCAACAAAAATGTACTTAACAAGCATACTTTGCAGGTTTTGTTTGTTAGTCATAAACAAGTACCTAGCTTATCCACCATAATCAAATGCAATCTGAAGTCCTTTGTCTCAGTCAAAAGAATACGGATTCCAGGAACAAACTAGTAAATAAACTGAACTACTGAGCCATCTGTGCGTCAGTTCTTGTATCAGCATTTTCAGAGACAAACAAACCTGATAACATGAGTTGTTCTGTAGAACAATAATGAACTTACTGTTTCCTAGCTAGAGCTTCTAGAAACTTGTGCTGCAATCCCAGCTTCAGAGATGTGCCAAACGTGCGTTATTGAAAACTGCTGTTTTCTCCCCCCATATCCTTAAAGTTACTAAGACTTGAGTGAGAAATAATGGAAACAACTCACTATTTGCATTAGCAAGTGATGAAACAGGAATGAAGGGACCAGTTTTGCAGCTTCTCTTAGTTCTTATGAAGTCCTATTTGAAAGTTTTGTCCAAAAGCACTCGCCTCTTAGTTAAGGACCAGCTCAGAGCAATTGCAGCAACTAGTTCTGACAGAATAAGCTACAGCAGACAAAGGTATTATTACTTCTAACAAGAGACTCTGTCTGGAGTACTACTTTAATTGATGAATGTTAGTGGCCTAAATATTCTAAATCATGAACTGAAACAGCCAATGATCAGACACATTTTCTAAGCTACCTCTGCCTAGAAAAGTTGGTAGAATTTGGAAGTTAAAATGCTTTAGTTATAGCATCAGGGCTTGTCTATCAGGCACAATACAGGGGGTACAACTGAAAATAAAACCATTTAACCACTAATTCTTGAAGAATCATAGCCAGATCTAATGACTGTATACCTTAACTTGACAAAAAACTGATGCTCACTCTGAAGAGATGTGTTAAGTACTGTATCCATTGAACACAGCACAGTGTCCATTTTCACAGGCAACACTGAGCTGGCCTAAAAGAGCTTTTCCTCCAGAAGTGATTGGCCATGTTTTAAACTCTGACTCCATGTTTTAACACTGCTGCATTTTGGTATGATTTGGATGATCCTCACCCTAGGGCTATACTAAGCAGAAAATATTCTGGTTCACATGGGTGCCAGATGATTACTAAACAGCAGACATCAATCATACTTAAAGCAGAAATCAGATGAGGTCTCAGTAATTCAGTACTACACCATCAGCAGACTGACAACAGATGACACTATCAATCATAGAATCATGGAAACATAG
>VXBL01000959.1:422988-459698 GCA_013400195.1 Aramus guarauna | reverse complement strand
CCGAGGTGTGAGTATGACAGAAAAGGCTCATGTACTTTAATGCCTTCTTTGCCCCAGTCTTTAATAGTAAGACCAGTTATTCTTTGGGTACTCAGCCCCCTGAGCCAGAAGACAGGGGCAGGGATCAGAATGAAGCCCCCATAATCCAAGGAGAAATTGTTAGGGACCTGCTACACCACTTGAACACACATAAGTCTACGAGGACTGATGGGATCCATTCAAGGGTACTGAGGAAGTTGGCAGAAGTGCTCACCAAGCCACTTTCCATCACTTATCAGCAATCCCAACTAATTGGGGAGGTCCCAGTTGACTGGAGGTCAGCCAGTGTGATGCCCATCTAAAAGAAGGGCCAGAAGGAGTATCTGGGGAGCTAGAGGCCTGTCAGTCTGACCTTGGTGCCAGGGAAGGTTGTGGAGCAGATCATCTTGAGTACCATCACACAGCATGTACAGGTTAACCAGGTGATCAGGCCCAGTCAGCATGGGTTCATAAAAGGCAGGTCCTGCTTGACCAACCTGATCTCCTTCTATGACAAGGTGACCCACTTAGTGGATGAGGGAAAGGCTGTGGATGTTTTCTGCCTAGATTTTAGTGAAGCCTTTGACACTGCTTGCCACAGTGTGTTTTATTTCTTTTGCTGTGTGGGAAGATGTGGCTGTTTGGCTGCTTCTCTGTTCTGGATGAACTGGATGGGAATTGAGTGCAATCTGGAGAAGCCAGAGAAAGAGAGGAAGCTTGTATTTTTTTGTGTGGTTGGTTGACTCTGGCTGGAGGCCAAGTGCCCACCAAAGTCGCTCTGTCACTCCCCTCCTCAGCTGGACAGGGGAGAGAAAATATAATTAAAAGCTTGTGGGTTAAAATAAGGACAGGGAGATATCACTCACCAATTACTGTCATGGGTAGAACAGACTCATTTTAGGAAAATTAATATAATTTATTACCAATCAAATCAGAGAAATAAAACCAAATCTTAAAATTACTTTCCCTTCACCCTTCCCTTCTTGCCAGGCTCAACTTCACTCCCAATTTCTCTACCTCCTCCCCATCAGTGGCACAGGGGACAGGGAATGGGGTTGTGGTCAGTTCATCACACCTTGCTTCTGCTGCTCCTTCCTCCTCAGGGGGAGGACTCCTCACACTCTTTGCCTGCTCCAGCGTGGGGTCCCTCCCAAAGGAAACAGTTCTCCATGAACTTCTTCAACATAACTCCTTCCCATGGGCTACAGTTCTTCATGAACTGCTCCAGCACGGGTCCCCCATGGGATCACAAGTCCTGCCAGCAAACCTGCTCCAGCATGGGCTCTTCTCTCCATGGGTCCTGCAAGGAACTTGCTCCTGCACAGGCTTCCCAAGGAGGTCACAGCCTCCTTCAGGTGCCTCCACCTGCTCTGGTGTGGGGTCCTCCACGGGCTGCAGGTGGAATCTCTGCTCCACCATTAACCTCCATGGGCTACAGGGGGACAGCCTGCCTCACCATGGTCTTCTCCACATGCTACAGGGGAGTCTCTGTTCCAGCACCTGGAGCACCTCCTTCCTCTCCTTCACTGACCTTGGTGTCTGTAGAGTTGTTTCACATATTCTCACTCCTGTCTCTGGCTGCAAATTCCTCCTGGTGGTGTTGGTTTTGGGTTTTTTTGTTTGTTTGTTTGGTTGGTTGGTTTTGGTTTTTTGGGGGTTGGTTGGTTGGTTGGTTGGTTTTGTTTTGTTTGGTTTGGTTTCCACTGTTCTTTACTCTGTTATCCCAGAGGCACTACCACCATCACTGATGGGCTTGACTTTGGCCAGCAGCAGGTCCATCTTGGAGCTAGCTGGCATTGGCTCTATCAGATATGTGCAAAGCTTGTAGCAGCTTCTCATGGAAGCCACCCCTGCAGTCCCCCACTACCAAAACCTTGCTGTGCAAAGTGAATACATTCTGAAAAGTATATGACTTGAATTCAGAAGAGTTCTTGATTTTGTTTTCCATTATGTGTGATATATACTATGTTCAGTCTGTATAAATTGTTTTACTCCTATAAGAAAGTCAAAACATATTTACAAAATAAAATATCTGTAATATTAGGACTAATAAAATATCTGTAATAATAGGAAAATACACAAAACTATCACCAAACCTACTGCATAATTAGAATAGTAAAGCTGTTGTGCAGGAGTCAGTAAAATTTTAGTTTGCTTTTGATAAGTCAATAAACTATATACTGTATGTTTTCTACTGAAAAATTAAAAGACCCTCTGGAAACTCCAATCCCAAATATATGTATATATACACATGTTACTATGTAATTTATCAAATAATAAATCTCTGTGGAGGACAAATACATTACAGTCAACAATGTCATGCTGTTGTGAAAAAGCATCATACTGGGATGTATAAACAGGCATACAGACTGCAAGACACATACAGTAATTACTGTTTTCAGTATGGGTGATGCCTTAGGTGATGTACTGTGTTTTGGGTGCCACAATTCAACAATGAAGTGGACCATTTGGACAGCAAAAAGATTGATCAAACATCTGGAAGTTATGACTTTTGGAGAAGGAGAGAACACACTGGGTTTATTAAGCTTACAAAAAAAGAAAATTTAGGGGACCCACAGTAACAGTCTTCAAATATGTACTGCCTTCTGCCAAAGATGGATAATCTACTCTCATGTCCCTGCTGAACAGGCCATGAAATAGTGGTCTTAAATTGCAGAACGGAAGATTCAAGTTAGACACTTGGGGGAAAAAAAAAAGAAAAGAAAAAAAAAAGAGTCTGAAGCACTTGGAAGTACTATAATAAAATTTGCAATGGCTAAGAGTCTTTAGCCAGTGAAAATTTGCAGGGAGTAGATTACATGACTATTTTTCAGAAATTACATAGTTGTGTATGAAGCTGACTTGAAGGCAAGGATCGACTTAATATTGCTTCTCTTCTGTGTCTTCTCTGATTCTAAGACTTCCAAGCAGTGCTCTTGGGTTAGTTTCCAGCCTGGTATAAGAGGAGACTGCAATGTTCTTTTCTCTGATCCGACGCACAGGATATTTAGCTCAGACCAAAAATTCATTTAGCCAAATATTCAGTGTCTGGCAATGGATGCTTAGGAGAAGTGTAGAAAAATAACAGGATATATAGAGTGAAATTCTTACACTTAGTTAGTTTCCAGCTAGTAATTATTATATCAGTTTTAGTCAGGGGCTCCCTGAGCCTAATAGTACACATGGGTAATGGTGTTTAGGAACGCACAGATGGATTTATCTTCTGTGTATTTGTTTAATTACTTTAGAACAGTCAAACTTGGAAGTTAAAACTTGTGCCCCAGTCTAGGACTCCAGGAAACAGAGGCTTTTATGCTGAGAATAGAGGCAAAAAATGTATTAACTGAAAAAGCTTAATCAGCCTGTTCTGAGGTTTGAAAAGTAATCACAGGTTTGAACATTTTTTTCTTCTCTCTTCAGACACCTATTGATTGTTATTTTAATTCAGTTTGCCTAACTATTTCACAAGTTAATAAAATCAAAACAAAGAGCAGAACAATATACTATGATAGTCTTTTCATTTTTTGGCATCACAAATGGGTGATGACAGACATACTATTGGTAGTATGTGTCATTGTCATGAATGGCAAAAACAAGCTGCAAAAAAAGGGCAAAGCTGTTTATAAATATGTATGTTGCTGAACAAATTTTAGCATAAGTATATCAACACAGAATTGGTGAAGACTGTTGAACTGTGCCACTTTACATCAGTCAGTGGTCTGGAACTATATATGTACAGAAAGACTTTAATAAAAACAAAGTTGAGTCATCTCAAATTTATTCCCTTACAACCTAAGAAGTCAAACATGACTTGGCCATCACTGTACATCTGACAAATGACTTGCTTGACAGAAAGAGGTAAAATTCTCTTTCTCGGGAAAATATTTTTGCACAGTAAATAATCTCAAAAATACAAAGTGATTGTGTCATTCAAAATTACAGGCATTTTTCAAGGTGCCTGTAGGCTTATCCTTTCATTTCCTTGGGAAGAGTAATTGATGACTTCAGTTCTGAGTCTCATAAATTGAATTGTGGACTTTTGAGGAATAGTCATCAGAGAGAAATAGAATTTGGGAGTGAAGTGTAAATAAAATCAGCTATGCAACAGCCTGGTGAAAAAATGTAACTTTGTAAGTTTGATCCTCATTGACTGAAAGAAACTAATGTGCTCAACTGGGCTTTCAAGTTACTGGACATCCTGAAACCTTTGACCACATCTTTACTTCTGGAAGTAAGCAGAAAGCAAGATTCAGAAGCAATTTTCTCATGAAATTGCTCCTGCCTTGAAAAAACCTCTACAAAATATAAAATGAAACACATAAGACTAAACTTACCTGCTCGCAATCCTTTGAAAAAAGATGGTCTTTCCTGACCTCTACAACTTCCACTTGAAAATGCTGCTCCTTGATAGGTAACATAAATATTACCTTTTACTTCATAACCAAATGCGAATGGTTGATGTGCTGTTCAGAAATGGTTCATTGTTATCTTTTCTTTTCAAAATTAGGGAAAATTGTTATCTGTGTTCTTATACAGCCTAGAGTTATACAAAATGATATTGTACTTTATCCCACTCTCCTTATAAGCTGTTCTTACAGTATCTGATTAGTTCTGTAGTCACAATCCTCTGTAAAAGTCTGGCTGAAATATTTCTTTGTTGTATGATTATATGACTATGTATCCTGAATACAAATAAAAAAATATTTAAAGATTAAAATCAAAAGAAACACATGCCCTCAATGGTTGTCTAAAATGGGTTCTGAATAGGACTTTTCCCTTCCAAATCACAATAGATAAATATAAATCTTAAAAAGGTTACTTTTGTAATTTTTCAGTGTTATGCTGCTGAGGATTATGGGAGATGCTGAGTCCTGGCACTAAATCTGGAAGTGTACTTAGACTGTGGACAGAGCTCTCATGGAGAGGCATAGGAGGTCGAGCACGAATGATGGAGTTAACAGCTTTCAAAGAAGGAACACAGAGCCACAGAGAGGTTAGGCTTCTGTCCCACAAAACATTTCACTCAAATGACTACCTCCAAAGTCCTTCTGAAGGAAACTGGGAGTAAATGGGTGCATGCACATGTATCAGCATAGAGAAAAGTGCTTTGCCCTGTTCTAGTTGCCAAATGACATTTGTTGGAAAAGTTAAAGCAAAGGCAAAAGTTCCTATTTCCTGCTCCTGTTCTTTATTTTAGAGACTGAATTATCACTGTTTATCTTTTACCTTTCTTTTGCATGAAGATGAAGTAGATGAACAGTAAGAGGAAAGAATATGACTTTTTTGTTGGAAAAATGCTCATTACTGAACTAAACAGAAAAAATTTAGTTGATCATAACTCTGGAGGAAGTGTAAAAACACCTAAGCTAAACTGCAACAGTAAATATTCTGTTCTAATAATGTCTTTAGCTAAGTAAAAATTGTGAAATATGCTGGGATCTATTAGTGACAGATATATTTTATTATAGGGTTGAAGCATATAATAAACATCAATCATTTGTTTCCTTTTATTGTTTAAACCAGCAAGGCTTGAATGCTTGTTACAATTCTGAGGGAAGGGGAGTCGTTTATGTCAGTAATTCAATATCAGGTTTTGTGAGAAAAGCTAAATGCAGCATTTATTTTTGAAAGCTAGACACAAAGGCCAGATTGTTCCAATGTATGCCAGTTTTGCTCCTGTTCCATCAGTGAATCGGGAATGCACTGCTCTCTATAGAGCCACTAAAGAGCCTGGCAGGTTTCATTCTATCACGTTACAGTAACAGCATGTCCTTCCCTGGCTCTTCAACCTTGAAGTATGTATATCAGCATCTTTAATATCTTCGGTTTGACAACACATATCTAGGAAGCGTAAGATTATGGTATACATCTATGAGTTCTTTGATTTAAATAAATTTATTGTTTCACTTTGTGACATCATACAAAGAGTTCCAACAACAGTAACAGAATTCTCTTTCCATGTGATAACCTTTTCAAGATGGTTGAAACTTTTTTGATTCATTGCCTGGCAGAGGACAGTAAAATATATGTCAAAATGATTGTATCCTCTGGACATTTTTCCTCTACCTGCATGCATTAATAATACATTTTAAGCATGGCAAAGTGGCTTTGATTTCCATCTTGCAGTAATAGTTGAAATTAGAAGAGGATTAGTGTGTCTATGGGGAGAGAAAGAGAGAAATGCTTTGCCTTGATTGAGTAAAATCAGACAGGAGAAGCACAAGAGAGAAAGCAAAATCAAACTGTCCAGTCTCAGAGGCATTTCTTTTGAATTTTGTTTGTTAAATTTTCTATTACAGGAAATAACTTACTGAGTTAACCTAAACTAAAATACCCACTCCTTTGTTGTACAGAAGTAGTAGTGTTATTATCTTTCTCTTATAGTCTGGAAGATTAGATGAAAGTAATAAGAATTAAAGTCACATTAAAAATTTACAAGTAGCAGTTTATGTGCTGTATGTCTCATCAGGGTTTAAATCAGGCTGTATTTGTAAATACATACCTTAACAAGTTGATCTTTAGTATAACTTTTAACTCCTGTAAATCTATTTACCCAACACTGATAAATCACAGACAATTCTTTAAGAATATTCAGAACTCCAAATATTCGTGCTCTGTATATCGGATTAGTATCTATCATCATAAATTGGTGTTGTTTTTCAATCTGAATACAATAATACTGAGAACTATAAACAAGCCTTACAGGTAGGAAAATATATACACACAAATTAAAAGTGAGCTCTTTCTTAAAAAATTTTACACTTCCACATGATACAAGAATATGTGAATGTAGCATTCTATTTAGTATTATGCCCCTATGCCATACATTCTTGAGTCTGTGAAACAGGAAGTTGATTTAACTAGGGCTTAAAATATACCCTTCCAGATATCAGCAATGTCGTAGGATTTATGATATCACAGAGTGATAGGAATTTCCTCTTAACCTTAAACACTGCCACTGTTCCAGATTGATCCCACAGATTTAGCAGTACCATCATAGATAGTGTTATGGTTATTATGACACAATGATTGTTGTGCATTGCTTCTACATATGGCAAAGTGAGTCAGAAAGTTTTTGAGGTTTTACTAAAGTCATTATGACTCCCAAAGCTCTCCTGTCTTTTTAGCTATATTTGTTCATGGACTGTCAGATGGAGGTAGTGACCAGACAGCTGGACCAAGGTATCCAGCTACAGCTGAAATTCCTTTGCATTGTGAGCTGCTGAAAATAATTTTGAGGGCAATTAGGAGAAGATGTATCTAGACAATTCAGTGCAAGAATTCAAAGCTTTAGTAACATGGCTGCTTTCTGTTCAGCTGACAATAGGTATTTTTTTCTCCTTGGAAATAATGTAGGAAGCAATTCAGTCTCCTGTATGAACAAAGTCTATATGGTAGCCAAATTAATCTGCATGAAAAGAATATGGAAGGAGATGTGGGAAAAACTGCACGGCAGTCTCACTGTAAATGAAATAGGAACATCTGAGTCTCAGAGAAATATTTCTGTGCTTCTTGAATGCATTTCTCCAGTGTCCACTCTTAGTAAAAGGAAGCAGAACGAGAATTTACCCTTAAATAGTTACTGTCAATATTATATCAGAATTAGTGTAATACAAAAATTATGTTTCAAACAAACATACATGTGGCAATAATAATAATAATAATAGAACAAAATATAGCTTTTTTATTTTAAAACTAGTTTTTGTTTAGGTCTTATGCTATGTATATCAGTCAAAACTTACATGAACTAAGGAGTGGAAAGATGTTCTTACTCTCTAACAAGTGCATGGAAATCTGGGGAGAAATGGAAATAAATGTGAAACACAGGTTAATTTACTCAGTATCTTAGCATATGTGGTATCTGTCCAAGGAATGCTATTTATGCTACCATATGGACATACAGTATGCTGTGTGGGCTGATAGTGCATTGAAAAGAACATGAATGGCCTTCTCATGTCTGGATCCTCCCTGTGCTCTTAAAAACTGTATGCGACCTTAAATCCACAGTGAAAACAAGAGTGCCAGCTGATTAAAACATATGAAGTAACTAAAACATGAACATTATGATATGAGGCAAGCTGGTATTTTGCTAGGTTTTTATTTTTATATTATTCAGAAGATATAAATAAAACAAGTACCCAAGATAAAGGATATGAAAAAGGGGAAAAGAAAATGAAAGCATGATTGGAGGAAACCAAAACCAGGCATAGCCTAAGGTCCTTCTCAAGCAAAAGTCCTATGAAAATGTATGGTTTTGATTACCTATTTCCTATAAACTCTTAAGTAGTCATTTATTTTACTGCATAACACTAACTAAGTGCAATATGTGTTTTCATTGCTACCAGCTCAGCAGAACATTACATAATACTGACTTTACAATCACTTTGCACTCTGATTACATTGAAAGCAACATATTTGGATCAAAATGCTCATCACTGTACACATTTCTCAAAATGATGAATAAACAAATTCTATAGTGCAAAAAATAAAAGCAACAAACCTATCAATATTAGAGCAATTTCATTTTAAATTATGAAATACTTCAGTTAGTTCACTGGGCTCCCTCAGAGAGAAATGTTCAAATGAGAAAATCCTTTGCGGCTTTCAAAATTAACTGACTCTCCTGTTGGCTGTCAAAGCCCAGAAGCCAGCTATTCTTTGCCATTAAAATAATCCCTCCATGTCCTGGAAGGGGAATGGCTGTGTTGGTGGGGATGAGCATTGAAAGCCACTGGTGACTTCATTCCCTCTGCTAATTGATTTTAGTTAATCTTCTGAGGACTGTCCTACTTTCTCAGTTTCATAATAATTATCTTCTGCATTACCTACTAGTATACACTAGTGACAGCAAAAGAAAATAAAGTTTTTATGAACCTTGAATTAAATTTGAAAATCAAGCTGGGATGCCTTTCTAGAAGGGTATGGTGCTGACAAACAAAAATTAACTGCTGTCAATACAGCCTTAATAGTGTCTTCTGACACAGAGAAGGATATTATATGACTTTAAATTCTACTTGTCAAAGAAACGTTGTCAAAACTAAACAGGAAACATAAGAGTGGACTACTAGTTTAACAAAAGAAACTGAGAGAAAAAAACTACCTTACATTAATGAAACCAAGGAAAAACATCAGTATAAATAAAAGTAAACAAAAATAATGAATCATAGCTGATGTCTGGGAAAACATCATACACTATTCATATGGTACAATCACACTATTGACAATCATCCCAAATCATTCCAAAAGCAACTGTGATAAAGCTCTAGTGCGTGAAGATTTCACATGACATTCACTTGAGGATAAATTAAAAATTATTAATTTATAAGTTTTATAGAGTACACATAGTATTTTCAACTTTCTGAAGTCCATCTGTTTACAGCTTTAACTTTATACTGAGAATGAAGATAGCAGAAGCTAACAAGGCTGATAACACCAAGGTTTTGCAGGAAAAGACCTTGCTGATTTGGCTCCAAACCTGATCATGTTTATGCCTTCCTGAAGAACATAGCAAGCAATTTCCCTCTCATAGGTCACAAAATCATAGAATCATCTAGGTTGGAAAAGACCTTTAAGATCATCAAGTCCAAAATGTAACACAGAGAACTTTTCAAGGCAGAAATTTTGTTAATGACAATATGGAAGTGACAAAACATCAAAGATGAATCAAGATAGTATTGAAAGTTGTCCTTTATTTTTCAGCTAGACTGTATATGGAGGTTTGCTTTTCTTATCAAACGTTCAGCAGGAGAAGGTCTGTCAGAGTGCTTTTAAGCTATGTAAAAAGAGGTTCATACATTGAAAATAACCTCTAGTTTACATGACAGATAAAGGAATACTCATTCTTGCAGTTCCATGAATTCTTTTAATATCATATATTTCCTTATTGTTGTTAATATCTTGCCATCTCTAATACCTTCACTTAGGATAGCTTTTCATTTTACTCATCTTAATCAAAGGAGATAGTATTTTCTTTAAGTTCAGCATTATAAAACTAGTTCTTTGCATGCAAAAATCACAAATATAAGAAAGGATAGAAAATGTGTTAAATACTGTGTTGAGAAGTTTGCTGCCATATTCTTCTCAGTAGAGTCATAATGCTCAGACTTATTATATTTCACAGTTTTCTTCCTAACTCTATTGTCTCTTAGTCCATAAACAAAATCCAATGTGAGTTTTTACTACTCTCTTATATCACTTGGAATGAATCATTATAGCAATGGAGAAAACCCCAAACAAACATGTTTCTCAAGAAACTTCTTTTGCATCTACTGTAATATAGTGAAAATCTCTAACAAACCATGCGTAACTCAGTCTCAGAATACAGGAATCCAGCTGCACACTTGAATTACTATTGAATTGTCTGATGCTAATCCTATTTGTGTTCAGTATGACAGGAAAAACAGGCTTCAAATTTTAAAAGCAGAATAAGATGAATCAAAATTCCATTCTCAAGTGCTTCTGATTTGAATCAAACACATTTCTGTATGTCATGGATAAGCAGACCAATATCTTATGGAGCTAGAAACCTAGATCATTTTATACTGTCAATTAAAATCTTCATGTATGACAAAGTCTTTCCCTAAGTGATTTCTGTGACCAAGTGAAAGAACCTCCCATCACTAAAAGCTGTGAACTTTCAGGATATGAAAGGTCACACCAAGAGAAATACACCTCCATGCGTGCTACTTGTTAAATTTAATAAATTTGATTTTTCATTCTAGTACAATCATTACATATGGGTAATGGGTCCCAGGAAGTGAAGAGATTGATTTGCCATAACAACCTGTTAAATGCCAAGAATGCAATATACAGTGTCATTACATTCTTCAACATCACAATACATCAGAATAGCAATACAAAATGTTTCTCTTAGGACAGTATTTCACAGGAAAAATTTTCAGTTACTATATTGAATCATAACAAGATGTTACATTTCTGTGAGTCAGCCTTTCTCTGGAATTCAGCTTTAACATCCTCTGTCTTCTGTAAACAATCATGTATTCACATATATTTACCAAGAATGTTAGACCTGTCTCTTTCTAAAATAACAGTAAAAAAATAGCTCTAGTAATGTTCAGAGTTCAAAGCCTTCAGACTGACAGACTATGTTTTAACCCCAGCCGGCATCTGAGCACCACACGGCTGCTCATTCACACCCCCCCTCACCCCCTGTGGGATGGGGAGGAGAATCAGAAGAAATAGGTAAAACTCGTGGCACGGTATAAGGGCAGTTTCCTAGAACAGGAAAGGGAGAGGAAAATAACGGCAACAATACTTATAACAGAATATACAAAACGTGTGATACACAATGCAATTTGCTCACCACCCAGAAGCCTGATACTCAGCTTGTCCACAAGCAGTAACCCCTCATCCCCAGCCAGCTCCCTTGTTTTATACTGAGCATGATGTCATGGTATTGAATATCCCTTTGGCTAGTTTGGGTCACTTGTCCTGGCTGTGTACCCTCCCAGCTTCTTGTGAAAATTAACTCTATCCCAGAAAAAAACCCAGGACATTTTGCCTTATTTGATACCATCTATGTCATGTCCAGAGCCTACACTTTCCAATTAATCACCACCACTTTTCCTGTCTTTGATATATATATATATGTGTGTGTGTGTGTGTGTGTGTGTGTATACACAGATACAGATATCNGTGTGTGTGTGTGTGTATACACAGATACAGATATCATTCCCTTAGTCTGTGGACTATCACTCTAAAATGTCCCTTGAGTTCATTTAGTCCATGGCTTTGGGCTCCATCTGTCTAACAGTCTCTCGGGGCAGGAGAGATTGTGTGTGCTGCTGGATTGTTACATGCTGCATCTGGACCTCACAGCTAATGTATCTGGCACAGCCCATGCCCGTGGTCTGTGGGTTGAAGATGCCAATTTCAAGGAAGTTGTTGGGTGCCAGTTGCTGAAAGCAGTTCTAATTCCAACATCACTGCATGTTGCTTGTTTTCATCAAAGTTCATCCTTCATTAATTTGGGTGATTCTTACCGTAATACCATTGATACAGCATATAGCAATTGAAGTAGTGTCCTGGCTCTGGCTAGGCAAGAGTTAATTTCCCAAGGAGCCAGGCCAGGTGAGCCAGGCTGGCCGGGGGCTATTCCATACCATGTAATGCCATGCTCACCATAAAAGGGGGCGAGTCGGGGAGGGGTGGGTTCGGTGTGGCTGTGGGACGGGCTGAGGGTCCGGTCGGCCGTGGGATCGGTAAATTGTTTTCTGTTATCACCCATTGTGTATATCTGTTATTAATACTGTTGTTGATTGTTTCCCTCTCCCTTGCTGTCCCAGTAAACTGTCCTTACCCCAACCCACGAGGCTTTTGCCTTTGTTTGTCAGTTCTCCTCCCCACCCCGTGGGGGAGGGGTGAGCGAGTGGTGCGTGGTACTTGGCTGGGCCTAAACCACACCAAGTAGTGATGACAGACAATGGCAGGGTTAGCATCATACAAATTGATTTTTGGCTCTTCTAACCCAAAATCAAATCCCCTTGAGGAACTCGTTGGATTTCCCCATCCTTCCACATCACCCACCAAATACACCTAGGTTCTTGGGCAAAAGCAGTCCTATGGATGGGTCCACCTTTGCCCAAGGCGTGGCTAACCCAGACTGTCTTCCCTAACATAGTCTTCATGTGCACTACAGGGACTTTATCCTCTTCTACAGTATATGGGAGATTTGATTGGCCAGGCACAGCTAAATTGGCACCTAGTGTTAACTAACCAGGTGGCCTTTGCTAAATGTGTATCCCAATGGTTGAAGGTCCTACCAGCCATTGCTCTCAGTGTAGTTTTTAGAAGCCTATTGTATCATTCAATTTTCCTGGAGACTGGTGCATAGAATCATAGAACCATGGAATGGTTTGGGTTAGAAGGGACCCTAAAGATCATCTAGTTCCAACTCTCTTAACATGGGCAGGGACACCCTCCACTATACCAGGTTGCTCCCAGGTTGGATGGGGCATCCACAACTTCTCTGGGCAAACTGTTCCAGCATCTCACCACCCTCACAGTAAAAAAAAAAATTCCTTATATCTAATCTACATCTACCCTCTTTCAGTTTGAAACCATTACCCCTTGTCCTATCACTACATGCCCTTGTATACAGTCCTTCTCCATCTTTCCTGTAGGCCCAATTCTTTTTGGGGTGCCGTGTCACTGTAGGACTTGCTTTTCAAGGCCCAGGATACTGTTCCAGGCAGTAGCATGGAGGATGGGATATGTTTCCAGCCATCCCGTGCTTGCATCCACCATTGTGAGCACATAGTGCTTGCCTTGGAGAGTTTGTAGGAGTGTGATAAAATCAATCTGCCAGGCCTCCCCATATTTATATTTCAGCCATTGTCCACCATACCAGAGAGACTTTAATCACTTGGCTTGCTTGATTGCAGTGTATGTTTCTCATTCATGGATGACCTTTGCAATAGCATCCATGGTCAAGTCCACCTCTTGATCATGAGCCCATCTATATGTTGCATCCCTTCCTTGATGGCCTGAGGTATTATGAGCCCAACGAGCTATAAATAATTCACCCATATGTTGCCAGTCCAGATTCACCTAAGCCACTTCAATCTCAGCAGCCTGATCCACCTGCTGGCCATTTTGACATTATTCCTTAATCTCGGCTACAGAGAAACTATCCCAGAAGGTCCAGTAACTTGAAGAGAATATGTTCTGTTCCCCACCTGTGTGGAACAGTATCTCAGCTATTAGAAGTAAGTGTTCCTCTGCTTGAGAGAGAGGATATAGAGGGTATAGACTCTGAGGTACTAGCTGTTGTAACCAGCCTGAAGGAAAAAGGGGAGGTTAATGAGCTGAAGAAAGTATCACCCCCATCTTCCCCATAAATTGGGTATGATAATATAAGAAATTCTGAGAGATGTCATCCGAGGTACAGGCATGACAGCAATGTCATGTACAAAAAACAGCTTATCCTCATGACCAGTGATGTTACTATATCGTAAATCGATACCACACAGTACAGCAAAATGAGAATCCTGATCCCTCTCTCAGAGGTGATAGCACTGCAGAGAATTCATACAGAAAGTAAGGATTTACATAACACAGCCATGCAAAAAAGAAAAAGACCATTATGACTAGCATCTATTTACCTAATATAATAAAGCCATATAAAAACTTTGGTCAGATTTGTCATTATTTCAACCCTTTGGGCCCCATGTTAGGCATCAAAATGGACTGCCCTAGCTGGCAGCTGAGCACCATGCAGCTGCTCACTCCCTTCCCCCTGCCGCTCCTATGTGGGGTGGAGAGGAGACTTGGAAGACAAAGGTAAATCTCGTGGATTGGGATAAGGACAATTTGCTGGGACAGCAAAGGAAGAGGAAAATAACACAACAGCAGTACTTACAAAAGAATATACAAAGCAGGTGATACACAATGCAATTTGCTTACTGCCCAGAAACCTACTGACCAGCCCATCTCCAATCAGTGACAGCTTCTCCCCAGCCAGCCCTCTTTATATACTAAACATGACATCGTGGTATTGAATATCCCTTTGGCTAGTTTTGGGTTAGTTATTCTTGCTGTGCGCTCTTCCAGCTTCTTGTGAAAATTAACTATATCCTAGCTGAAAACCAGGGCACAGACCAAGTGAGTCTTGGGAATCATCAAATAGCACGCAAGATCATTTCCAATTCTTTGTAAATAGCATGTCTTGTAGAGTCTTGGCTAGTCTCTTCAGAGTTATAGAGAGTGGTTCAGCTGCACACTTAACTTGCACTATTTCCTTTACTCTGAATTTCATGTGGCAGGTAGGAGGTGTGAGGCAATCCTCCTTCCTACTTTTGCTTAGGGTATGCTTAGACTGCTGAAGCATCCATCCCTCCATCTGTGCCAAGGGTGTAGGAAATGAAAAAAGAAAAAACAATAAGCAAGAAAGTGGATACACTAAAGAACTGATTGTTCAAACTGGTCTTATATATGTTTCTACACAGACATAATTGTGTAGTAAATCTGGGCATTTGAACTTTATGCAGCAAAACATACCCTGAGTTTCATGGGATAAGAAAGAGTGATAGTATTCTGGGCCTGATCAACTTAAGGTAGCTCTGAAACAACAATACTGTCTCTTATTATGAGCACAACACCACTGTGAATGAACTATTGAATCCTCAAACAAGATTGCATGGTCCAACAACTCACTCTAAAAGTCTGTCTGACATTTTCTCTTTTGGGTTTTAGGTATAGTTTTCATAAGAGAAACAGTGGTGAAAAGATAGGATCACTGACTCTGCTGAATATGGTTTAATGGTAAATTCAGGCATTTTCTTCCACACTGTCTTCAACCAGAGAGCAATCACAACCAATTGCAACCTTTGATTTTTCCTGCCAAGGTAAACAGGCTTCACAGTTTGGAAAGCTGGACTCAGTGCTGGGGCAGCAGCCTTGCCTTCTGCCAGTTCTGGAGATTTGAAATTATCCTGAGCAGTGACTGGAGTGAGAAGAAACATCAGGCATGCTGCAAACCCATGGACCACAATCACAGAGAAAACATACCATAAAAGTTTCATTTTAGGAGAAAATCATAAAGGCCCTGGATATTCTACACAGCACAGTTTGGCGCCATCCCTATTTTCCTTCATTTCATCACTGAATCCAACAGTGTTAGCCAGCTTCCAACAGTTTTTTGAGTGATACTAGTATTATGGCTGTGAGCACTTCTGGCTCTGAAATGGAATGCAAATGTTGATAACCTTCTGGCAGTGGATGTAATCTGCCCTCTCCCATGTGGGCAGTGACAGCCTCAGACATTTTGTGCTCTAGACACTTCCAGATAGGATATCTCCACATGTTCCTGATTTCTAAGATAAACTGAATCAATGTGCTTGTGATGGTGTGCTCCTCCCACACCCCTGACCTGACCTTTATTTCCTGTAACCCTGCTCAAGCAATAACCGCCAATGGCGGTTGTGATGTATGTGTCTGGTCATCATGGTTGCATCCAGCTCAAAGTGGATTTGGAGACAGATAATGACACAATAGCCAAGGGCTCATTTATGGCAATGCACCCACCTACCCATGGTGTCTGACTCAAGCCAAATCTGGAAGAAACTAACATCTGCAGTTGGTATGCAAATATGACAATAAGTCAATCATCTTACTCCATAAATAGTAAGCAGCCCAAGAACCCTCTGAGCTCTCCTGAATGGCAGCAGGCTGCACACCAGGATCTCTCCTTGAGTAGGGATGCTTCTCAAGGTTACTCCTCGAGGTTGAGAGATTCCTTGCCACAACAGATTCTCAGTAAGTGACTAATAGCATGCTAAACTTTGAAATCTTAGCTACGTGATATAAAGGATTGATTGCACATATATATCCTTTAGACATAAACTGTTGATCAAATCTGGCACTAGGATTGGATCCAGCTGCACCTAGACTCCTCTATGAGAACTTTAGAAAGTAAGGGGGTCCTTTCTGAACTTTATAACTCAACAGAAGGTTCTCCCTGACAGTTTTGTCTGACCCTGTCCTCTATGCAGTAAATAATCAAGTCTACCTTGCCTTTGAATCTTGTTAAACCACTGTCCCATTTACCATTGAACTTTGTTAATTCACTGTTTTATATGAATAAAGTATATTGTTAGTTCTCTCTTATGAGTGAAGTGCATGACTCCATTCACAACGGAGCTGCTATGGGAATTGTGGCTTGCAGGATTGTGAAACTGTGGAGTGCAATTAGTTTATCATCCAGTGGTCAAGCTATGGCACAAATGTGTTTTAGCCCACCAGTTTATCAGCAGAATGACCAGCAGCATTTGCAAAATGTATATCTTCAGCTGGCTCCTTACCAGCATGTCTGAGCTGAACTGTGTTATTACTAATGAGAACAAGGTTCTTCAAGTTCATGCTGTGCTTACAAATATGCCCTTATACACAGTGGCAAGGAGCTGACCACTCTAGAACGAGATAATTGGTGTCCCTGGCAGCTGGGTGAAGGGCCTGGTGCCTGCCGTCACCTCCATTCCTAGAGGAACAATCCTGCAGTCAAATATATCTACCTTCTCTGTCAGTCTTCAAGAAGGTTGTGTTGTACGGGAGAGTGTCAGCTGGTCAAATAGGGAAACCCTTGTTTCTCATTCATTGCATAATCACTGTTAATCTTTTATACTCAGTTTTAACTTTATCTTCTCTTCTACAAGCTAGAGCTATATCTATGTATTTAACTCCTAGAAAAATGTAGCCCTGCCCTAACTCCCTTTTTGTTGCAGTTGTTCTGTAAAATAACAATCATCCTTTTTTATTTGTGGATGGGAAAAAGAGGAAACAGGGAAAAAAATAAATTTGGGCATTAGGACAGGTTTAAAATGTTAAAAACCCTTTACTATTCCAAATATTTCTGAAACATTAACATGAAAGTTTAGTGTTGTTTAAAAATAAAAACATCCTAATGGAAACTCTTCAAAGGGAAGGAGAAAATGTAAAAACAAATCCATTGATACAGGTGCCTCTTTTATCAGTTTTGAATCCCAGTGACATGTTATTAAGGACTGCTGAAATATTGAAGAAAACTGCTTATCTGATTTGAAGTCTAAGTAGATGTTTTAATCAAGTATGGTGGCACTTTTAACGCTATCGTTCATTAATAGGATGTCAGTTTTATGCCTCACATCCAAACGACTCTCGCCTCAGTGCAGAATGCTGCTATTCAGGTGTCAGAGCTATGCTTAGGCCTAGCCTTCAGCTCTGTTCTGTGTCTGTGCCTGATGATTTCCAAAAGCTCAGAAGGCAATTCATGAGGAAACAAAGCAGCGTGGTTTTAATGAAAGGGGATTAAAGATTCTGGGTCAGGCAATCAGAGCAAAAAGGGGTCCCTCCTGATTTTGATGAAGTTTCTGGGAGCTAAGTGGTGCAATAAAGAATGACTTTTGCAATTGCCTCTCTCTCTTATCATTAGATTAATGCTGAAAAAAGTGACACTTTAAAAGGTTTATTGCTGCGCTTAGAGCAGTAGTGCTGCTGCTAAGTGGATGCTTTTCTTGCTGAAAGAGCAATGCAACAAGAAAACTCATGTTGCTTCCTTTCTAAATTGCAGGTTTATATCCATTTATAGTTCTAATTCTAGGCCATTAGCGGGAATAGAGGATGGTCTTTTCCCCACACACACATTTCATTTTCCATTACTTCAATGACATTAACAGTTCTAAGTCAAGAATCAAGTCTTCTTACACCCCATGTGAAGAAGTCCTTTCACATGGCATCTGCATTTCACTGTCTTTCTATAGGTTTTAATATTGTTTGTGCACATTTCAACGGGATGATAGGCTGCCTGTTTTCTCTTTATAAACCCTCCTTTCCTGATTATTTGTCTAAAAAAAATGAATCCTATTTCAATTCTATCTCCCAAGAAGCATGTGGTTTAATAAACACTTAAAAAACCTCTTTATACTTCAAGTGTGTCTTTCACACCACATTTCTAGAGATGTTTTCATTCAAGCAACTTTTTCATTGAAAGGATGAGAAGAAGAATTTTGGTTCAAAGCAGGTCTCTCTTCTGATCACAATTCTCTTTAATGTTGGCAGCAAAATTTTACTGCTCATGTTTTAAACCAATATGAAATGTGGGCAATGAGTGTTAAAAAATGACTACTCTTAGTCCACTGCAACAGTGACTGTGAATGAAACACAGGAATGAAAAAAAATCAAACTATGCAATATCATAATAGCAAAATCTAAAACCAAAAAGATAGATACCCTCCAGGCAGTATAATGTGCTGGCAGGATACTCTCATTCTTATAGGAATGTTAAAACACATTTCAAAACCACTTTGATTTCTATTCCATATGTTAAATATACTTATGTTTCTTAACTATACCCCTATTTGTAGAAAGTCAGTTTATCCTGTCTTTGTCTCCAGTTCAATAAGGTCTGAGCTTTCATGGAGAGTGGGAACAGGGGAAAGTATTAGTTGAGAGAGGAGGAGAAGCAGTGGAAATCTCTGTGTTGACTTCAATAGAGATAAATAAGCTATGTTCAGGAGAAGGAAAAAATAAATTTGGTTTAGTAGTTATAATATGTCATACCAAAGAGTGTATAGCTTCAAGGAACTAAGTTTTATTTTAAGCTTAGGAAAACAGCTTGTTTTCATAAGAAGGAGCATAATAACTTGCTTGATAACATTCTGTATCTGAACACAAAACAAAAGAGCAGCTGTCTCCAAGTGATATGTTCAGGCAAGTAGGAAGAGTCCTGTATGGTTAAAATGTGCTACCCATAAACCAGAATGACAGCACCTTCTTGCACTTCTACAGCTTTAAGTACTAAACAGGTTGGTTAAATAAAAGACAGAAAAATCGCTGTTACTATTTTAAGATTGATCAGAAAAAGGACAAAAATACTTTTTCTTGCACTTTGCTCTTCCTCTGGTGTAGAGGGAAAAGTAAGCCCCTATTCCTTTTAGACTTTGATTCATATTCTTTCCTCTGACTTTTTCATCTTAGTCCCTAATGCTTTATCATGGCAATATAGGAGTTTAATTCACAATCCTATTCCTTCATGGCAGTGTATGCACACTTTAGGATGAGCATGACATTAGTGATCAAGATATGCAGACCTTACATCTACATCTGATCGGCCTCTGTCTCACATGCTGTAGATATCTATTACTTGATTCCTAATGGCATTCACACAGTTCAAAAAGTTTTATGGCTTGCAGGGAGCAAACAGCTTCAATAGCAAGAAACTCTTTCATAGCTCAAATTTACTCATTTAATTGAATCAGCTATGGACATTTTAAAGACGGTTTACTGATAACTTATTAAAAAACAACAAATGTGGAGTTAATATCTGCAGATCATCACTAAGCTTTTGTTTCTATTTTTTAAGCAATAAAAATGCTAAAACAATCACTGAAGTCAGTGCAAAATTCTTTCCTAATTCAATCCAAGTAAAAGCTTTTATTGAATTTTTTCCTTGGTTAACATTTTGTACCTCATTCAAATTTAGCATAGGAGTAAACATAATATTTATCAGATGTATCAAGCCTATAAAATGTGCAATTTTGGTTGGTTGGTTTGTTTGTTTTTCAAGAAGTCACAAAATCCATCAAAAAGGTGCTAGGATTAAGATATTAAAAGCCAACTTGCAATACAAGCTTTTTTTCTAATCTTGCTCAAATTAGCCATTCTCAGCTTGCCTCCCTTGTGCTGGGTTCCCTTCCCACACCTGTGAAATAGGAGTGATATGCTCCCAGCAGTAACACTGCAATCCATTAAGTTGTGACTCCTGCAGTGGAATATAGCTCCACTTACAAGAAAGTAGTTACTTCCTTTCTTAAAATGAAGGAAATGAAATAGGACAGATGATAAGGTCTTAAAATACTGTTGTCCCCTGCCCCTCAAAAAGATGAGGACTAACTTGTCTGAAATTAGAGTTCTCCATTAGTGATGGTGTAAGTGGATTTCATGCTCTGCGTTCACCTTTACCTGATGAGGCTCCATCTCTATCCATAAGCCTCCCTGCCAATTCCCCTTACAGCTCAAAGCTTAATGGACCATTCAGGAGCTAGACTGCTCTTCACTGGTCCTACAAATAATAATTTCTATAAGTCTGGGACTTTTATGCACAGGTATTCTCCTCTCTACAGCCTGATAAGTCACTTCTAACTACTGCTGCATGAACACAACCATTCTCTCAGGCTCAATTCCATATCCTTTCTCCTCTGTGCTACTTGGTACATCAGAAAATCAATAGATGGCTAAGGCATGCTCTCCCACTGCTCTACCTTCTCCAGATTTAGCCCTCCTTAACAATTCTAATGATTGCTTCTACCTCCTTTCCCCCGCCTGTGAGACTTACCATTTTTATTCCCTGTACCTGGTCTGATTTGGTGTTTTGTGAACGTCCTTGAATTTAACTCTTCTGTGGCCATGTGGGATTTCAAAATCCTGTCACAGGTTTTAAAGTCCTAATGGTTGCAGAAATAGTGATGCTATTGCACAATCTGCCTTCAGTTACATTATGTCAGTTCTCACAAAGGATAATGAGATCTATACTGCTGTAATTCTGTGTATAGTTTGATTACATTATTTTCATGAGAATTATAGGAATAAATGGTAAAAAATGACCAGTAAAATTACAATTTTAAAATGTTTAGTCATAGATAAAAAAAGACATTTTGGACAATGAGATATTTCTCATTTATCCTTATTTAAAGTGGATAAAGTAAAATGGAACCAGATGTATAAATTCTTTCTTGTAATAGGGATTACTTATTTTGCAAGCTCAAATGTTTCTTTATGCATACTCATTTTTAGTAGTCATAGTTAGGTCCAACAGTTCTAAATCTGAAGTCCAAAAAATAAGTCATTGAGGATGATAATTATGAAAACTGTAAATTTCTAAAAAAAAATTCCTCCAAGTAAACCAAGCTCATCATTTCATACAGGGAGTTTTAAATTAACAAAGAACTAACATACATTACTGGGATAATAGTTACATCTCAAGTCCTGGTCAAGGGTCTCATGATATTTGTCTTTTTTTGTGTAGTTTTTTCTCTGATGTGTATGTATGTCTTCAGCTAGTCACTATTAAAAGACCAGGTAATGCTGAGACAATTCTGATGCATTTGTGTAGGGGTAAAGAAAGCTTGAATGTTCTGCTGGTACATCTTGGATAAGGCTTTCTCTGTAAGACTAGTACAAGGAGTAATTACCTGCCTGAGAGAATTTCTGAAATTGGGTTTCCAGCAAACTGGCTGTATCTTATTATTTCCTTCAGCACTCTGCAAACACATGTTTTGTGTCAATGTGTTCTTCTCAAACAAGTGAGATCATGCTGAAGCAGAATGTCTTGCCTGAAAGGTTAAGATCTCAGTGCTTGAGAGGACGAGCGACCCCAGGAGACGAATCTGCCTACGTTCTCCATCAACTCCACAGGGGAAGCAGCCCAACCTCTTGCAGACTGAGTCTTTTCATCAAGTTTCTGGATAGCCACCCCTTTGTACTAGCTGCATACAAGCAGCCTAAAAAATGCCTCTCTCTCCCCAATCTGTTAGCTGCAGATGAGAACAACCACTTAATCTCTAGTTAGTTTACCATTCACAAGAGTGAAAATACACTTCTGTTCTTTTCCGAGGCAGGTAAACTGCAATAGTATTTGTACAGCGGGACTTTTAAGTTATAAAAAAAAAATCTGAAAAGCATAATAGAAGAAAAAACACCCAGAAAGAAATCTTACATAGTAGAGAACAGTAGAGCAAGTGTGAAGAGGAAAACCTCAGTCAATAGTGAAACAATAAATGTGACAATCAAACTGTAAGAGCACAATCTCAATATAAATAGCAGATATACTGTGCAATACTGAGGATGAAACAACAATAATATTTGGAACTGATCTATTCTTCATTCTTCTTCAAAATATTACAGTGTTTTATTAAAGTGGGAAGTTTGTTATTTTTCTGAGTTTATTAAGATATTAATGAAAATGGATACTAGTTTCCTGGCCAAGAGCTTCCAAACTGGTTGCAAGTAGTGGGTGCCTCATTTCCAGATGTCCAACTGTAGAGTCTTCCTTTAAATGGAGTTTTAATAAAGTTACTGAGAAAATGTGTTTTGAAAATAAAGCCCTTTCAAGAATCTCCATTTCTGTAAACAAAAATGAAAGCAGCTGAAAACACCAAAGAACTGTTTTGAAGCATGTCCCAAGCCTTAAGGAGCATTTGCTTGCTCCTCACTAGTATTCCACTTACAACTGGGAAACCAAGAAGTCTTCTGTTGAAAACCAGAGCGAACCAGGAAACCAAGTGACAGTTGCTTGTTTATTTGTTCTTACTAAGCCGCAGATGGTTTTTCCTTGCACTTGAATTAATATTCCTTAACTGAAAGGATAAGTATGGCCCAGATAACATAAACACAGGGTTCTTCACCATCCACATTGGGTTTGCTCTTCAGTTAAGCAAACATTGTACAGGACTTGCTAAGCCCTTACTGGTAAAATAGTTACATTTTGGTAGAAACAGTAAGAAAATACAAGAAAATAAAAATATTTTAAATCAATATATCTCAGGAGACTAAAGCCTTCTAGGATTGTGTAGGTACAATGACAGAAAATGGAATATTCTGGTAAAAAAAGGTTAAAATGACAAAAACCATTATAAAACCTATGTTGAAATTATTGAATTTGTTATAGACCCTATCTAGCCCGTTACCCTGTCCATAAAGAATTCATTTTTCATTCTACTTGAATGAAGAACAATTTTCATTCTCTTATTTAAAAAGAACATACATCATGCATCAGAAAATATTAATATTTCTTGAAATTGCTGTACAGCAAATTCCCTGGTGTCTTGCCAGATTTTTCCATTTATATCTGATTCATTGAATAGTTTGTTTTCAAAAATATCACCTCCTTACACCACAGAAGATCCAGAGAAGATTTTATTTTTTTTTAATGGAAGCTTGTATTCTATAAAATTAGTGGTTTAAGTATGCATTCTAGCATAATCTTACATGGGCCACTAAAATGTCAGACACTAAAATTAATAAACTTTTCTATATTAAATTTTACCATTAAGAATATAAATGCTAATATGTCAAAACAGTCTTTAATGAGAGAGAAAGGTTTTCTCTGCCTGTTTTTTACATTAAATGTCTTCCAACTATTTTGTTTTGCAGAAATATAGGGGTTAATTTTGCTACCTTCTCTGCAGCTTTCCATCTACCTCAAATCCTGTAGGTAGTTTCAGCTGGGGGAAAATGGGGACCATTCTTTAATTCCTCTTTCCAAAATAAAAGAAAAAAACTTTTCTGAATTCATTATGTGTCACAGAATTATCTTGTGAATTACTCAGAAGTGGTCGCATATCACTGGCAGTGAATAATCTTCATATGGCTGAAATCTGAAGAGCAATTTCTATCTGTAGCCATTTTTATTTTTAGCACTGCACCTTTCAATGGGCTTGGAGTACATTGTATTCCTTTAGAATCACAGTCCTCATAAAACTAAATTTTCATTTTTATGCCCCTTCTTCATAAAAGAGATGAAAGGAAATGCTAACCAGAGCCAATTTGCCCCACAAAGAGAGGCTATAGTCTTGATTAAACTCATTGGATGAATGTTAAATACAAGGTGGAGTGGATACTCATCTGACTGCTTTCATAAAAACCCTAATGAAGCATCTAATCCTGTTTCATAGTACGGTCTGCCTTCAGTTCCAGTAAGCAACTGTTCAAAGTATTGCTCACAATTCCTGCCACAGCACTGTTTCAATTAGAGTGCAGCTTCGGTTTTGGAGAGTGACACGAGTCCTCGATCCGCTAGCTGTCCCTGCTGAGGCCACGCCATCTACCCAGACCCTGACGCAGCAGGCTCAGGCAAGCTATAGACCTGGGGACATGCTCATGGCACCCCAGGCTAGCTACATCCTGCCCACAGTATATCTCATATAAACGTCTGTAAGGAAACCTGCTGCCAGCCAGAGCCACACCTGGAAACCAGGGATGGAGACAGGTATCACTTCTGGGCTGTTACAAAAGAAAAATGAAGGTCACTCTTTCCATTTGATTCTTTCAGGTGTGAATGCATTAGTATGTGCATATTTTAAGACAGCATCTGAGGAAAGTGCGTAGACTGGCAGGAGAGGAAATGATTATAGAACAGTGGAAAATGCACAGTTGGTACAATTTAAAATTTTCCCCTTGTCTTCAGAATAATCACTAAAAATTCTGAAAATCTGAGTTAAAGAAATGTGTGGACATAAATTGTTTAGGATAGATATTATATTGTATAGTACTTTGCATAGGCAGTAAAATCTTATGCAGAACTGCAGTTTTAAGATATGACTGTATCCAGAAATGGACATTTAAGGGTAAAAAGAAAAGACTACTGACATTCCTCTACATTTTCAGTGATAAAGGGCTCTGAATTATTTAACACAGATCTTTGTCTCATCAAGGAAATCTAGACTGTTGAAAAATGTTTATTTAAAATTTTAGTATATAATAGTATCGAACAGTATATAGACCATATAATTAATATAATATAATATAATATAATATAATATAATATAATATAATATAATATAATATATTGCAATACTATTGCAATTTAACTTAACTGGATATTGTTATTAAATTATTAATGTAGTTATGTTAAATGTTACATATATAGTTCTGGGAAATCATGTTCTGTGACAGAGCTAGTGATTTCCTGTTCTTCAGTTAAAAAGGAAAATTCAAGTATGCCAGAAGCAAGATTCACAAAAAAATGACTTGTACTGTTCTCAGTATAAAATAATGAAATAAACATGAAATAAGAGTAAATTCTTTTGTAAAATACTCATAAAAGACCTCATATCCTGAAGTTGCTCAATTTCTGCAGGGGGTGACTTTCCTTTTAACATCTGCCAGCCTTCATTGTCATATTGCAGAAACACATCTTTATGTATAAGCAGAGAAAAAGACTGACAAGGTCTTTGCCAGTGTGAAAATCTGTTCTTTGATCTTTGTGCCCACAAAGGGTGATGAAAAAACAACTCTAATTTGCCTTTTGTACTTTCTGGTTGATGAAACATTACCAGTTGTCAGAGTATTTTTAAGTATTCATGAATACCAGTGCTCTACAACATGGATAATACAAGTGCCCTCGATTATTTATAACCCAAGACGTCAAATTGGACGCTCTGAGCCAGCCAAGTGATTAGTTTACATTCCGGCTCTTTACTCTGTTTTGCTTTTTGCTTATTTGTTTCTCCAGAAGAGATTACCTTCTGTTTCTGAAACGAATTCATTGCTGAGAAGCATTTGTAAATCAAAGAGCAGTCTTGTTTCCGTGCTTTCTCTCTCAGTGTGTCCTTTTAGGCTGACTATGCTCTGCTCCCATGCATTTGAAGTTTCTCTTTAGCCATATTAAATGAAGGGGATGCCATTTTCTACATTAAATAGTGGCTCTGTGCTTTTGAAACTTGCCAATTAGTAAAATAAGTGACTTACTTAAAAACTTTTTTAATTTTTGTGACTTAATAATGGTCAAAAATATTTATAAAATCCTTAAAACTGTTTTTCTGGGGTTTGATGTAATTTAAATGCCATTCCCAGGCTCTACAATGATATAGAAGATACCTGCTAGATTACAAAATGCAGGACATGTTTATTTGGGTCAACAGCTATGTCTAACATTTAGCTGCCTGATATGTGGTGCTACTGTCCTCATCTTTCTCCCTGGGCCCCTTGGGAATGTCTCTCACCTTTATGACTTTTATCATCCATTTACATTTGTCTCTGCATGACATCTTAAAACTGAAGTTCATGACTGAACTTTAGTCCTCTTTCAAGTTGCTTATTGTTTTGTGCTGCCCACATCTCCATTATTAATCACCACAATTAATTTCTAATGCAGTCACTATAACAATGCCAGAATCTTTATTTTTATTTCTCTGCTTTTATACATTCAGTTCTGATTTTTTCCCCTCATGTTTGATTGTTAAGAACCCTGATATCATCTCACCTTATTTCCACTGATGCAACGGTTCCCTTCATCCCTTTCTACTCTTTTTGGCAATCTTGCCTCAATGTGGATTTTTCTAATCAATCCTGATTTTCTTCAAGTGTGCCTTGCAGTTACTTGGTAAACCCTGCTGAAGTTTCTTCCATAATTAGAGTATTTACAAGTTCTCTCTCTCTTTCCCCTGTGTACTCTCCAGTGCTTAAAACTGTATGAATTTGCACTGCAACTTTTTATGTATCATCTGAAACATTTACATGAGGAAATCAAAGTTTCCAATTTGTATCTATAGATCTATTTCAGGAAACACATATGATTAACTTTCCTTTGAGGAACGTTATTGCTACTTCAAATTTGTTCAATGTTTGCTGATGGGTGTAAAAGTTATTGGAACAGGGGCAGAGGGAAGAGAGAAATAACAACCAAGAAGGAAATTGATATATAACAAGATATAAGCCTGCACCATGACCACTTATTTCTCATCTTAAAAACAAACAAGATTTGTTTCTGATTATTCTATAACACTCATTAAAATCTATTCATATTTTTTTGGAAGTTGTAATATTTCATTTGTATATCATTTTCATTTGTATTGCCACATTCCATTACATTTTGCTTCATTTGTAGGCTGTTTTGTTTCAGGACTTTTTATACATTATTTTCATCTTGCAGCGCCTGAAGGCAATCTGTTCTACAATCATTCCAGAAAACAACTGCTTAATTAGCTGGCTGTATCTCTTTATCCTCTTCTTTCCTTTTCCTGGCTTTTTCTTTGATAAACCTGATGAAACTAATACAAAGCATAAGTTTGATGCTGTATATGATCTGATAGAGTCTCATTTCATACACAGTACTATGAGTAATGTTGGGATCTTCTATGTGCTATTCAGCCTCTTTAATTCCAGGAAAAATTACCATACAGGCTGAAGCTGAAAAAGCTAAAGGCAGTGGAAGCAAAAAGCAAAGGGGAAGGAGCAGTGAAGCTGGAAGGTGATAGTAAGAAGATAGTTAGGGTAGTTATCACAACAGGTGACTGGCCAACGAAGAATAAGAATTAATGCTATTGTAGTCTTGCATCTGCAAGAGTACGTGAGCCCTGAAGAGCTAAGCAGGGGAAGGACCAGAGATTCAGCTCAGAGAAAGCAAACCTGCATATTATTTGTTGCAGCATGGTAGGAACATAAAGTCCATGACTGGTGAATACTACTTTCAATTATACATATAGCTGAGCCTTTTAAATTAAAGGTTCAGAGATACTGCACAGATGAGCATTGAAAAGATGTGGAAGTCTCTCAGAGTGTGCTATGTGTTATGCTTTGCAGGGCAGTTCTCTCAGCACCAGTGTGTAAGCTGAAAAACTGCCTGGATTAGATACTGGTATGAACAATAGTCCAATAACATCCATAGCCATGGGAAAAAGTAGCTGTGTAGGAAGGATTACTGTGGCAGCAGCTGGTGGTGTAGCCAAGGGCTATAGTAAAGCTTATGGAGTAGAGCTGTACTGCTTGCATATTGATGGTTTAGCTTGCATATATATCCCTGTATCCTGGGGCTGCAGAAATCAAAATTCCTTATAGATATGTGTAGGAAAAAGATTTATTGACCGTATCTGCACCATCTGAATAAACACACTTCCTTCAAAATCTCAGATTCCTCCCTGGCATGCACAATGCCAAGTGTGACAGGGGAATGCATTTCCAGGGATTTTCCTGTTCATCTTTCTGAGTCTTTTACTCCTGGCCAGGACTCACAAGAATGTTCTCAAGCCATTGGATCTGCACAGTCTCAGACCTACTCACTCCACCACTGCCTTGCACACAGTGAGGAGACCAGTGAGGGGACTCCTGTCCTGCCTTCTGTGCTCTTTCTCTTTCTCTCTTTCTCTCTTTCTCTCTTTCTCTCTTTCTCTCTTTCTCTCTTTCTCTTTCTCCAGGGGCAGAGACACATGCGGTTGTCTCCCCACATCAAGGAGAGACTTGACCTCCATCAGAGATCTCAGCTAAGTTCTATTAGTCTGAGATCTGTGTAGGGAAACAGAATGCAACTTGGTGTGCTTTAATTTTCATAGATGAGGAGAATCTTCCTGCAAATGGCTGGGAGAGGTACTTTATTGGCCTGGGTCACCAGATAGCACACTAGGTGTGCTAAGCTTTCCAAGAGGATTAGTCAAGCCCAGTAAAAGTTGCAAAAAACCTTAGGATGTGTTCATAGTAACAGAAGGAAATGAAGTGTAGTGTATTTACTACAGCATAATTTATCCACTTAATAAAGTCATATATTTCTGTATAAGGAAAAAAACAGAGTAGTAACATGTGTTTAGGTTTATTAGATTACAAATATTCAGTGCTAGCAGCTTGCACTTACAGATACAAGTTTTTACTTCCTGCTTTGAGCTACAATTGTATAGCATCATGGTGTTTTTTTTGCCAGAGACAATGGCAAACTTTAAAGAGCTTGAAAGCATTTGTCCTAGTCATAGTGTCTGATTTAACTGTCCAGTGGGGATGGAAATAGTTGTTTTATTAAAGCTGCAATTTGATGGTGTTTACATTTTGACTTCTATTGTTTATAAATAAGATATTAAATGGTCAAGCAACTAGATACAGAAATTACATAATATTGTTGCTCTGTAATTTTAGTGTCCTGCCATTGCTCACTTCAGTAAAAACATTAAAAATTGTTCCATGGTCAAAATAAAGCTGCATTAATACAGCTTATTCTGTTTCACTTGCACTTTGTCATGTGACATCTTTAAAGTACACGTGGAATTTTGAAAGATAGTAAACCTAGTTATGTACCTTGAAAAATATTAGGCCAATTTTTGTTTCAGCATAAGTCAATTCAACTCCAAATAATAAAGCCTTGCAGATAAAAAGTGCTAAAAATACTTTAAAGAGGTAGAACTGTTCTCTCTCCTGAGAGAATATCTGCCCAGGAAATCAAGCTGTATCTCAGTCATCATGGTGGGAAACAAGAAGACATCCTTTTGTGAATGTGCTAAACAGAAAAATGCAAACAAACAAACAAACAAACAAATAAACAAATGCAATAAAAAGAAGGGAAAAAGTAAATAGGGAAAGGAACAAATGAAAACTCTGAGGAATCCTTAGAGGTAGAAATGCTCTCTGAATCCCTCGTCATTGCCTTGTGGGCCTCTGGCTTTGGCAAGGAATGAAGGATGGCTCTGAATGCTGGCCAGTTTGCATTTCAGATGGTTGATGTAGTCCAGTTTAGCTTCTTTGATAAGAGAAGCTGGGGATAGAACACCATGCAGTTTAGCTTCCCTCACAAACAAACTCTGCTTCAGTACTGGAAATAGATAGAGAGGATGGGGAGTCGTTATTCATAATTATTCATGATGTCATTTAAGAGATTGGCTACTGACAAGAAAGTATAATAAATATGTCATGTGTGAAAATCAAGCATAAAGAGCCTTGAAAGAAGACATGAATAATGTTTGGAGGGAAAGGAAGAGCAAGCTGCCCCCCACTAGTACTCCTGATGTGCCAGTGCCATGGTCTGGCTCTTTAGTGCGGACAAGAACTGAGCAAGAGAAAACTGGCTGCACTGAATAATGCACATTTCCAGCTGGAAAATTCTACTTTTCATAGTAATTAGGAGGTCCAGGAAAACTGTTCTATTCTTTGTCCCCGTGTAGGAATACAGGCAAACTAAGATAGTTGCAAACTATCTTCTATTCATGAGACTGTTTGCCCTATTATCTCACAGGTGAAGAGGTCATTCTATTTCCTCATGAACAGGAACCTGAAATTGTTTTTGTCAAAAATAAAAGGTGTGAAATTTCATAGTGAAAGAGAAAGTATGAATAGATTTTAAGGCAGAGTTTTGAGCAATTTAATCTTCATTCAGAATAAATATAGGTACCATTTGCTAAGTGCCTGCTTTACTGAACACATCATGACGCAGAATACAGAGTGCTTTGAATCAAAGCTATATGAAAACAGAAAGCAGGATGAGGGGACATGAGAGAGGGGGATGCTGTCTCAAAGCTGCAGAGCCACTTGGAAGCCTTTCATGTGACAGTCTGCAGTTGCTGAAGCCACTGCAGGTGGGACTCTCTGCAGAGCCATATGTTACCTGTAGCAGAATACCTTTCACAGCTGGATCTTTCCAGCCTGTACAGATAATTACATGCTGTGGCAAGGCCATGTGCACTGATGACACTGCTGGAAAGGAGTTGGCTGCAGGGGAGAAGACAAAATGGGTCTTTGGCTGTGATAAGTTGAAACATTTTTTCATGTGAGCTGCAATGAAAAAGTATTTGGTTGTGTTGTATCCTTTAACTAGAGATGCAGTGTGCAATGCAATGCACTAAATCACAGTGGGCATTGCTTTATGAAGCCAACTGACACACAATTTTGAAACATGAATTTTGAAACTATTCCAGTGGCACTGGGAGGATTAGGGAAATGAAGCACAAAATGAGAACAGAGATTTCTACTATTTCTGCTATGTGGAGCAAGTGGGTTGCACTGATCACACAGCGGGCTCGGATAGGCAACCCCAGTCATCCAGGAATTCTGGAAGTAATCACAGACTGGCCAGAAGGCAAAGATTTCGGAATGTCTCCAGAGGAGGAGGTGACACGTGCTGAAGAAGCCCCACCATACAATAAACTNGGTAAGGACAGTTTACTGGGACAGCAAGGGAGAGGGAAACAATCAACAACAGTATTGATAACAAATATACATAATAGGTGATAACAGAAAGCAATTTACCGATCCGAACTACAAACCAGACCCTCAGCCAACCCCGGAGCCCCGCCAAGCCAAACCCGCCCCTCCCCGACTCACCCCTTTTTATGGTGAGCATGACGTCACATGGTATGGAATAGCCCCCGGCCAGCCTGGCTCACCTGGCCTGGCTCCTGGTGAAAATTAACCCTATCCTAGCTAGAGCCAGGACAACTGCTCAAAGAGTTTAGTTGCAGCGAAGCTAAGTAATACAACTTAAATTTTTAGAACTGTCACAAATGGAGAAAGTCTTTCTAGAATATGTGTGTGTACACAATATGAAACAGAGTACCGTAAAGGAAAGAGCGACTGCTGTGACATATGGCTTTGTGGGATCATTCAAAATATCTAGAAATCTTTCCTCTTTTTTCTTTAAACATGGAATTTAAGTAGAGCACATTTAAAATTTGTCAGCTGAGTTATTGCACCTGGATTTTTTTTTTTTTAATTCTTGATATCTAGCAGTACTAAAGAGATATAAGAGGTTAGAAAATTGTTATAGTAAGCCAGGAAATCATATATTTTGCAAGAACTTTCTTTAGGGTACCACAGGCATTCAAATCTTGGCAAAGAAACAGAGAATTAAATGGCAGATATATCACCAGAATAGAAAGAAACAGATCTAACATTAATGTCTGTCTTCCAATATGAAATTGTGGAATTCTTATTTATTACTTTCAAAATTCCTTGATCAACTGATACTTTGTTTAAAAGTCAAATGATGATTTTTCTCATTTCCAAATCCACAAACTCACTATGGGTCTGAAAATCAATGATGTGCTGCATACTGTAATGTAAAAAAGGTTTTATAACTGCAGCTATCTCCTACATGAAGAAAGAGCATAGGTAACACTAGCATTCAAAAATGTGGTTAAACTTGAATGGGTACTTATTGGAAGTTCTGTGACTATGAAAACTTCTAACTACCACAGATTTGTCAGAAAATTCTCCATTGCATACAAATATATCCACAAGATCTGTTTTCCTCTGGCTGCTGGAACCCTGTTCCTGGTTAGAAGGCCAGATCAGCTGTTCTAACCTCTAAGAAAATTTGAATTCAGGTTTGTTTCTCTGATCCAAATTAAACAATACAGTGTGCTAGTTTTGGTTGGGATAGAGTTAATTTTCTTCATAGTATCTAGTACAGGGCTATGTTTTGGATTTGTGCTGAAAATATATAATATAGAGATGTTTTTGTTATAGTTGAGCAGTGCTTACACAGAGCCAAGGCCTTTTCTGCTTCTGACCCCACCCCACCAGTGAGTAGGCTGAGGGTGCACAAGGAGCTGGGAGGGCGCGCAGCCAGGACAGCTGACCCTAACTGACCAAAGGGATATTCCACACCATAGGACATCATGCTCAGCATGTAGCTGAGGGAAGAAGAAAGAAATGGAGGGACAAGTTCGGAGTGATGGCGTTTGTCTTCCCAAGTAACCATTAAGCGTGATGGAGCTCTGCTTTCCTGGAGGTGGCTGAGCATCTATATGCCGATGAGAAGTGGTGAATTAATTCCTTGTTTTGTTTCGCTTGTGTGTGTGGCTTTTGCTTTACTTATTCAACTGTCTTTATCTCCACCCACAAGTTTTCTCACATTCACTCTTCTGATTCTCTTCCCCATCCTGCTGGGGGAAAGTGAGCGAGTGGCTGTGTGGTACTTAGTTGCCAGCTGGGGCAAAACCATGATGTACACTCCAAATGAAAATTATTCTTTATAAGGAAAAAACTGATCATATAAAAATTATGGCAAATAGCATCTGTAGCTATTCTATAAAGAATGGAATACAAACATTCCTGTAAGTCTAGGAGACACGATATTTGTTGAGTAAGAATGGAGAATCCTTACGTGTAGTGAAGTTTGAGTGTAAAAGGAATTTTTATCCTGTTTGTTTGTTTGTTTGTTTGTTTGTTTGTAGCTAATGAAATTTTAATAGCCTGTTGAGAAGGCTTTTAGACAAATTCATATGGTGGCTTATGAAAATGACAGACGTGAAAGCAATAAAAAGTACATTTGCTAAATAGTTTTGGATCACAGTTGTAGACTTATTTCAGGTGGATTTGAAAAAAAAATCTACTTGTTATATATTTTATGTAGTTAAAAAACTTGCAATATAGCTTCTTTTACAGGGTAGAAAAAAATTTATTAGCATCAGCAGCATATATTTGGATAGTCAGGAAGAATTTCAGAAAATCTGACCTGTTTGCATCTGAATAATGATAACTTTCCTTTTGGAACTACTTATTCCCAAAAGGAGCAATCTAATTACCTGTTTTAAAAATGTTTATCAGCTCTACAGAAGTCATTAGATTGCTATTCCTACACTGATTTTCAGGTCAGAGAGATCCCTAGGATTACTGATCCTAATAGCATAAGCAAGAACAATGAAACAGTGAAATATTTTAGGTGGCTAACACCTTCTATCAGAAAATTCCTGCTATTTGCAGCTACCAAGACACATCATTACAAGCCAACTATTTGAGCTGCAAGCCAAAAAATATCTCTATTACATGTAAACTGTTTCAATTTATCCCTTCTTTCCTCAATAAAACCCTCACTTTCCTTCAAAGGCACTGTGAAGCATGCATTTAGATTAGTTTTAATAACAAGATCATTAATCAAGTATCAATGTTTCAAGACACTTTGTTAATCAGCAATTCTTTAAAAATTGGGGATCTTAGAAGAAGATGCTGAACTGAATATAAAGTATCCGATGCAACAGCTTGTTGGCTTGGTCAGTTTTGTAGACTGTATGATGGTGTTGCAGTATTTTTAACATGTTGAGCGCTAAAAACGTAATTTTGATTGCCTTATTCTGATCAGTGAATAGCTTGGTATGAGGGGGATAAATTTCCCAGCTCTTCATCACGCAGATCTCCAAGAGACTACACTGACTGCTGTGTTCAATATAAACATTAGTGTAGTAGCTGTTCTCTACCTAAACTGTTGGAAAAGGAGAAAGCAAAAATAGAGAAGGGAATCAAAGAGAAAAAATGAAAGTGACAAGAAAATAAACAAGTTCTGAATAATGAACCTGTTTTATCATTGTCCTGGCTCTGGCTAGGGTAGAGTTAATATCACCAGGAGCCAGGCCAGGTGAGCCAGGCTGGCCGGGGGCTATTCCATACCATGTGACGCCATGCTCACCATAAAAGGGGGCGAGTCAGGGAGGGGCAGGTTCGGCGGGGCTCTGGGGTGGACTAAGGGTCTGGTCGGTCTGGTCGTTCGTTCGGATCTGTAAACTGTTTTCCTGTTATCACCCATTGTGTATCTCTGTTATCAGTACTGTTGTTGATTGTTTCCCTCTCCCTTGCTGTCCCAGTAAACTGTCCTTACCGCAACCCACGAGGCTTTTGCCTTTGTTTGTCCGGTCTCCTCCCCACCCCGCTGGGGAGGGGTGAGCGAGTGGTGCGTGGTGCTCGGCTGGGCCTAAACCACGTCAATCACCAATTTCATCAGTCTTATGGCAATGAATGAAATCAAATCAGAGTTAATCATGGTAAATGACTTCCAAAACTAAGTTTTGGAAAGGTTTGAAAGTTTCTTCTTGGATCAAAGGTTGTACTGAAGGATTAAAGGCTGGTTTTGCCAGTGAAGAATAAACATATTTATTGGTTTTTTTTTATATTAATATTACAAAATTTCAGTTCATGCAAGCACCTCTGCAAAAGGATTATAGGCAGAATGAAGTAGCAAGCTCCTTCTGCCAGTATCCAAAAAGTGTTCATTTTTCACTTGGGGAAGCAGATTAACTGTCACTAGGAACAGACATTCAATCCTGTATCCTTGAGCTGATGCTGATAGCCAATTAAATTGTGTTGTGGAAATGCTTTTTGTAAATGAGGTGCTTTACATTTTCCAACATACATGCCTAACATTAGAAGCATAAATGTTTATTTAAGCATCTGAATAAAGCAGGATAATTTTCCAAGGAGCTTAGTTCCCACATATTAATGGACACTATACGTTAATCTCTGAGAAAATGTCCACTTTCATATAGGAATACTGAGGAATAGTGCATGTAACATTAGGCATCACTTCTTGAAAAAATTGAGTCCTACCGATAGATTTTGCCCCCCCCAAAAATTCAGGAATTTCAGTGTCCAAAATAACAATGTAAATATCAGAGATTCTGAAGTCTGTCATATATGAAAGTAACTAGGTGGATTCAAATAGTTGAAGATATTTTCAGGGAATCCATTCAGTTTGAGTCCATCAGTTGTTTTTATCATATATACGCGCAGTAAGTATATATTAAAAGTAAAAATTATGAACAACATTTTATAGCCTTCTAATTCTGATAACTTTGGATTGCTAATGGGACCTAAGATTTAAATAAATGATATACATAAAATGGAGAATTTCTTTAAAATGTTAAACTACCTTAAATTACCTTCTAAGCATTTAGAACAAGATTCTGTTTTTCAGCCTGAAGAAGAAAGAAAAAAAAAAAAACAAACCCAAAAAAACAGAACCCAAACTTGAGGTGATTTGCACACAGAGAAAAATTATGAGAATACTTTGATTGTTTATGTGACACAAATGGTATCTCATTCATTATCTCATCAATTTTGCCATTCATCCCATTCCTGTGTTTCTCACAGGGAATCAGGACAGCTGTTATGATTCTGCTGGCTGCTTTGATTACTCTTTATTTGGAATCTGATAAGTCATCAGACAGGTTTGCCTTCCAGCTTGTTTTGGCTATCTGATCACAAAATACCGTAGTGAAATAAGTAATTTACCACAGATGTTACAGAACTCAAAATGGAAGAGAGATTAAACACTTGTAGGCAGGTTTGGGATTATCCATCCTCCAGAAGATGTTTCTTTGATGGTAATTTTTGTTGTGTCAAAATGCAAAGAATTTGCTTAAGAACCTTTATGGTTCAGAGACAAAAAGAAGTAAACCTTCCTGTTTTAACAGGATGTACAAGTAGAATATTCACAAGTCTTCAGATAGGGGACAGGGAAAGCAAGCAGGCAAATGCACACTCTGAAATACATAGCTTTTGATTTCTGTTCTACACCAATAGAATCCAAATATATTCAGTCTTTTGAGGTCTCTTTAACACGCTAACAAATGTCAGTATATACGCAGGACAGCGTTTACCCTAAACACTCAAAGTTTGTTGGGAAGAATGGGTATAAATAGTACTGAGACATTCTGAGTCTCATCTGTATCTTTTCTACCACTTCAATGGTTAAGAGTTAAAAGCCCATTGTAAGGCATATATTTCTTTCTAGCAGAATATTATCAGTATTCCAGATAGATTGCATGATGGAAAAGGGGAAAACATAGCTCCCGTTTTCAAGAAGGGGAAAAAGGAGGACCTGGGGAACTACAGGCTGGTCAGTCTCACCTCCATGCACAGCAAGATCATAGAGCAGATCCTCCTGGAGACTATGCTCAGGCACATGGAAAATAAGGAGGTGGTTGGAGACAGCCAACATGGCTTCACCAAGGGCAAAT
>VXBL01000959.1:401515-422013 GCA_013400195.1 Aramus guarauna | reverse complement strand
GGGACAGGGGCCTACAGGATAGGTGGAAAGCAACTGTTTATCAAGGACTGTAGTGACAGGACAAGGGGTAATTGGTTTAAAATGAAGGAGGGTCGATTTAGATTAGATGTTAGAAAGAAATTCTCCACTGTTAGAGTGGTGAGGCACTGGAACAGGTTGCCCAGAGAGGTTGTGGAGGCTCCATCCCTGGAAGTGTTTAAGACCAGACTGGATGAGGCTTTGAGCAGCCTGTTGTAGTGGAGGGTGTCCCTGCCTGTGTCAGGGGGGGTTGGAACTAGATGATCTTTGGGGTCCTTTCCAACCCAAACCATTCTATGATTCTGTGATTCTATGATTCTATGTTTCTATGTGAAATGCTGAAGGTCCTTAAGTCTGCTGCATGCCCCAGCTTTGGGATTTGGTTTCAGCTGAGGGAGAGTTAATTTTCTTCACAGTAGCTAGTATGGGGCTATGTTTTGGATTTGTGCTGGAAATATCTTTGATAATATAGATAATATATGGTTTTGTTATATAGAGATGTTTTTATTGTTGTTGAGCAGAGCTTACACAGAGCCAAGGCCTTTTCTGCTTCTCACCCCACCCCACCAGCAAGTAGGCTGGAGGTGCACAAGGAGTTGGGAGGGGACACAGCCAGGACAGCTGACCCCAACTGACCAAAGGGATATTCTATACCATATGATGACATGCTCAGCTTATAAGGAGCTTGGGGAAGAGGAAGCATGGGGACCACAGAGGGGCGGTGGCATTCGGAGTGGTGGCATTTGTGTTTCCCAAGTAACCATTACGTGTGATGGAGCCCTGCTGTCCTGGAGATGGCTGAACATCTGCCTGCCCATGGGAAGCGGTGGAGGAATTCCTTGTTTTGCTTTGCTTACATGCACGGCTTTTGCTTTACCTATTATTCTGTTGTTATCTCAACCCATGAGTCTTCTCACTTTCACTCTTCTGACTTTCTCCCCCATCCTGCTGGGGAGGGGGAGTCGTGAACAGCTGCATGGTGCTTAGCTGCCGGCCAGGGCTAAACCATGACAGGGATCCGCCTAGTGTTTTTCTGTTGTCTGCTCCCTTGCACCTGCCAATGTAATTCTTTAGTGGTCTACATAATTCTTTATTCTTTCAGGTAGTTAATGAAATTTTAAAACGTGAACTTTTCTGTAAAGAATGAAGACTACAACCACTTCAAAACCCCCTAAACAAACAAAACCATACAGAAAGATCTTTCTCATATGATAAATGTGAGATTAAAATATTATAGATAATCATTATTTTCCAAGTAGGAATGTATTAGCTTCAATCAGTCTATGCAGTGGGCCAAAAGGATGGCTATACAGCACTTAAACCCTTGAAAATGTAGTTCTGCAAGCTCTACATTTCATAAAATATAGATATTTTGCTGAAAGTTAATGAAGAAAAGAACTCTAACCTTCCAAGACAGTGTTATATAATATTCATTACAGTAGATTAATACTGAGGTTTATCACTTATGCTTGACCATCAGGAATAGCTCTGCATGGCTTGGAAAATGAAAGTCAGAATGCAGAATCTAATGAAGCTTCCTCAAATAATGCATGCACATTGCTACATTACTGTAGTAGGTTTCTCCCAACAGTGCTTTGCTACTACGTGAGTGAGAAGACAAGTATGTTGCCATTAAAAGTAAATGTTAGGGTTCCTGTGAGAACTTCATTACCATTCTTAACCAGATGTGAAAAACACAATTTCTAACACTTATCACATGAACAATTAACAGCATTTGATAATCAGCTGATACGGCCAAGAAAGAAAAAAAGATTATTTAATATTGATACCTGATAAAAGAGCCTCAGTGTATATTTTTTTCTGTGAGTGGAGGTGCACTAGATAAGCTAGGAGGGCAGCCCAATGCAACCTGTAAAAGATGAGAGTGACTCTTACATCTGTGATGCTGGCTCCTAATGACAATCATTAGTATTGAAAAGACATGAGAATTTCAGCATCATTTTCATTATATTTCATAAATGGTAATTAGTGTATCAATCCTTAACACTGTCATTACAAACAGGCATGGTTTCACACTGATGACAGTGAGGGCCATACAGGAAGATGAAAAGGAGAGTGGGAAAGATAAGATTTACAACCATTATATCCACTAGCAATATAATAATTCAGTCATATAAATCTTGTTGCAATACAAATGAATGAGCAAGGCCCTTCAAGATCCCTCGTTTCTTAGAGATGCATACATGAAGTATCATATCTAAATTTCTCATTCATAACAAAGCTCTCAGCCATGCATGCAGTAACAACACTGTGCTTTTGGTAGCAATAGTGAAGCCAGCCAACAAGTTACTATTTTCTCTGTTTAGCAAGACTTTTCACTCAAGACAGGGCTATGTCACCATTTTTACTGGCCTGGTCTCTCATTAGATGCAACATATTTTTCTGTGAAGATTTACAGTAAAGAACTCTAGTGTTTAGTAATTATCAAATCTTTAAAAATCTTATGAGTTTTTCACAAGTTACTTAAAAATCCACTCTAATTTTATAGTATACAATTCATGTCTTTTATTAGTTTATGAAAATTGCAGTAGTCTGTTAAGGCTGTTATACAAAAAAACCCCTGACACATACTGATTTTCTACAGTATTTGCATATAGAAAATAGCGTCCATATGCTGCCATTCTGGAGTAGGAATAGAATACATTAAAAGGTAATTTAATTCATACAATTACAATTAATAGATTTTTCACTGCTTGTTAAAAGAATGTACTTGCTTATATATGTGTGTGTGTATGCAGATAAATAGATAGATAGATGGATAGATGGATAGATAGATTATCATATATTTAACTGTGCTTGCTCAGAAACAGCATCATTCTGAATGTGGCTTTATGCAATGGAAATCAACTTACTAGAAAGGAAATTAAAACTGACCAACAGTCATTTTTATTTCCTATGAGGTTTGAAATGTTGACAGTAAATAAAATGCAGCAGTATGAAGACTTGTTATTTCATGATTTCATGAATAAACTATGAAATTATTTTACAACTAATAACATTTTAAACTAAGTATGTTTTTAGATTACTTCTGTTTCTTTTGAGTTTCTGAATATTTAGATGTAGTTTTTGACACATTTTAAACTTCTGTACATAATTAAGGTTAGAAATTCACAGAAACTGTGAAATAAGACTTGTGCAATCACCTGACACTATCAGAAGTTTCTTTAAGAAAAATAGCAAATCAAGACATTTAGAAAGCTGGCAACCAGGTGAAAAATGGAAAAAAAAATCTTAAGTGACAGAAATATTTTCCATTTTAATTAGTAAACATCTATTAAAAATACACAGAACAAAATACTGTTGTCTACATCAGAGGAAGTGCAGTAACTCACAAACCATTTAACTTTATAATGATGTATAAACCTTGAAGAAAAAATGAAAAGGGATAGACGTGTCTGCCTTGGTCCCATGATGTAGTGATAGGATGAGGGGTAATGGTTTTAAAGTGAAAGCAGGTAGATTTTGATTAGATGTAAGGAAGAAAATCTTCACTGTGAGAGTGGTGATGCACTGGAACAGGTTACCCAAAGAGATGTGGATGCTCCCTCCCTGGAAGTGTTCAAAGGCCAGGTTGGATGAGGCTTTAGGCAACCTGGTCTAGTGGAGGGTGTCCCTGCCCATGGCAGGGGGGTTGGAACTGGATAGTCTTTAAGGTCCCTTCCAACCCAAATGATTCTATGGTTCTATGATTCTATGCAGAAAGCCCTTGAAGACTGCAGAGTGTAGGGGTCCCAGTAGCAAAAACTTCATGTCTGTCTCCACTCTTATCTTATGCTTGGTTACGTCAGTCTCATAGCATAAGGCCCAAGGAGCACTGGAGAAAATAAATGGTTATGCTACCTGCTGACTGGCTACAACGGTCATATCCTTTTCTACATGTACACCAGCACCAGATCTCCTATGAGGATAAGAGGATGATAGAAAATACTTCTCCACATTTTCAGGAGAGGCAAGTTTTCATCTTTTATTGGTTGTGGTCAAATTAATTGTGCCTCTAGTTTTGGATCTTAAAAGCACTTCAATTCATATTTCTTCATCAAAACTTTTATAAATACCAGCAGATTTCCTGTTTTTTCCCATGTGGTCAATCTGCCAAATTACTTGTATTAAAATAGTTCCTTATTGCCATTTTTGGATTAATAACTTACTGAACTTACAAGCTGAAAGTTTCTTGTTTGGTTTGGTCTTGAGCAGTGGATATTGATATTACCACTTAGGTCTAGCAAGGGAAGAAGAATTTATTAAGTGGGAGATTACTTTTAGAGTTCAAGTCAAGATAATAAGTATCAACGTGAAAGAAGTTTAACATAAGTATGTGACTATATAACACTAATTTAGCAAGTCACTATGATTTCTAAGGTTTTCTCAGGCATGACAGGAATCGTTTGAACACTTCAGTTAAAATTACAGTGTATATTTAATATAAGAAAGCAATATTACATCTTGTGTGTGTTGCACCAAAGGCAGTATAATTTATGTCAGAACTAAATTGTAACATTTTCTGCTGCCTCAGCAAATGTCTGTTTGTATCTACAGCTTTGTCAAAAGGCAATAAAGCAAAAAGCTTATTCATCTCACTATGGGGATGTAAGTTCTATTTACTTAAAATGAAATTCTAAGACACGCTGCTTCTGTTTTTGAATGAACAGTTTATTGCTGTCATTTAGAAGTAGCAAATCTTCACTCTCTATAAAACTGCCTTCCAGATGAAAAAATATGATGTTTACTTAGTGATAAACCATTTCCAGAGGAGAGGGGATGTTAGACCTGAGATGTTGTGTGAATTTTGAAAATCAAAAAGTTCTAGTAGCATGTATGTATTAGGGATGTGTTTAATACAAGTATTCTAAGTCTGTGGGAACATGAATATTTCCTGGAGTGTAACAGTCAAGTTTCTTAGAAACTGGCTTTTCAATTAGAATAGGACAAAACATTTTATATTTAATATTAGCCACCTTGAATCTTCATGTAAAGCTCAAAAGGATTTTTATTCACTTGCATTTAAAGACATTAAAGCAAAGTTCTTGGTACTAGACTAGAGTGATGAAGTGCGAAATGCTAGGATGAGGGTACATTCATTGTATGAATGTGCCACGTAAGTTGGGTTGGTTGCAGGGTACTTGCTACAGCATTAGAGTGAAAGGGTTAGATGAAACAAGAAAGCTGAAATTTTTAAAATGTTCTAGATATCTTTAAAGCAAAAGAGCTGAGGAACCTGCACTCATACTTAGGGGAATCAAAAAAGTCTGTGGCCAGAAACAGGCTAAGAAAAATATAAATATGACAACTGTTTCTTCAGGGAAGTTAGATTGAAAAAGCTAGTAAAAAAATTTGAAAACCTAAGATGAAGCACATAGATCTTAATTGTTTTAAATTTTGCTCTCCATGCAATCTCAGAGGAAAGAAATAAAACTGCTCAATTTTGAAGATTTTTTTCCTTGCGTCTCTTCAATCAACTTGCAGTTCACAGGTATCAGCACAGAAAGGGTTTACAGGACCCTGCAGTGTGGGGCCTGTTTCCTTAGCGCAATTAGGAAATAGTGAAAGAAATAGCTCTAAGGAAAATAACTCCCAGTCAAGTGCAGTGTTAGATAAGAAGACTTGTAAGGTGTGGGTAATTTATAACTGTGACAACAGCCATAATATGCAGTCTGATCCAGTATATAAAACCTTATTACCATGTATATTACCTAATGGCATCTTGATTTCAGCCTGCTTTGGTATCTTTGCTATCTCCCATTTGGCTCTTAAGTTTCAAGGCATGGGTGCCACATGCAATTCACACATGGGAGCCCCATCACGGCCCAGGATCATGCAAGTGTGATGTCCCCACTGCAGCATCCTCCACGTGCTATGGGAAGGACAGCAAAAGACACCAAAGTAGGAACTCCATCTAATCTGGCACCTTCCTTTATGCAAGAATCAGAAATGTATCTGCCATATGAAAAAAATCTGGGTGTTTCCTGTTTTCTGATAGGTGCGTATCTGCTAATAGTATGGAGTATATCTATACCTATGTCAGGGCACAGGCACTGTTCCAGTCATGTGATATACTATGCAGCAGTGCCAAATTACAGACAATGGAAGATATTCTTAGTCTATCATTCACTGAAAATCAGAATCCTGGAAATAGAATTGTGTATTCCTATTCTCCTGTAATTTCATAAGACAGTGAAAAAACAGTAAAAAACCATGGTAATACTCACACGGGATCTATGTAAACAGGATTCAGTACATTTCAGTTAACAATATTCATTCACCTCATTGAAAATCTCATCTTCCTCTTGCATAAAAGATCAGACTCCATTAGTTTGAGATTAATTAATAAGTATGTCCTTTTCAAAATATGATGTTTTCTTCAATTATGAGAGTGGTTTCTTTTTTGTTTCATTTCCGTAATAGCTGTGATAACCACAGTTACAGGTGGACAACCAGTAATGGTAGTTAAGATTGTAGTATTAGTGGTATTAAAGGTATTAGGGATATTCAATCATTGACAGGTTAAATAAAATAATGAAGAAATATATGTCATGTAGAGAGGTTCTTCAGTGTGCAGGTCCCACCTCCACTTCTCTTTTTATTGGCTTTTTGCTTTGAAACTAAAATGTTATTAACATCTAATTGATTATATTTAAACAGTTTAGTCACAGATATTCTCTCTCCTGTTTGTCATAGTATAAATTTTACCTTTACTTTACAGTGTGTGACACCTTTGTATTTATAGTATGTTATCCTCTCGTGACAGCCAGGCAACTGTGTGCTTGCCTGGATGAAATCTTTTTTGCATATCTCACAGTTCAGTCAGGGACAGGGACTGGGTGATTCTGTCTCTTTTTCCTGTTCTCATGGTGGTCCTGGCTCACTGTCATCCCTTATGAAGCAAACTGATTTTTTTGTGTATTTCTTCTGTATAGGGGCGACTGATACCAGCACAGGTTAGTTTTTTGGTTCAGTTGCACTGAGGTTGAAGTAGCCACAGTGCCTGTCACCAGGGTTTGTGTAGCAACAGTGCCTGGCAGTCTGTTTTCCCTCTCTTCGTCTTGAGAGTGCTGCCTAATATCAAGCAGTGTTTGGTAGGTAATGGCCAGGGCACAGCACAGTGTGGTAAGTTGTGCCTCTTTGGAATAACCACAGTATTTTCCTTTCAAATATTCTATCGCTTTATCAGGGTCCTGTAGTTCGGGAGTGAAGTTCCAAACCATTGGAGGTGCAAAGTTCCCTAGATACCTGCCCATATTCTCCCACATGCCATGCCACCCATGACTATCCAGCCTTGGGGCAGATCTGTGGGTAGTATTGTTAAAATAATTTTTTGTAACCCTAAACAAGACCTGGAACACATTCAGGAGACATAGCAATAGGAACATAGTGACTTGAACATCCCAACGATATTTAAAATTCTCAAAAGCTGTTGTAACCAGCCTGAAGGAAAAAGGGGAGGTGAAAGAGCAGAAGAAAGTATCACTCCCATCTTCACCATAGATTGGGTGCAATTATTAAATTCTGAGAGATGTCATCCAAGGTGTAGGCATGACAGCAATGCCACATACAAAAAACAGCTTAAGCTCATGACCAGTGATGTTACTATATTGTAAGTTGATATCACAGCGTACAGCAAAATGAGAATCCTGATCCCTTTCCCAGAGGTGATAAACAGCACTGCAGGAAATACAGCAAGTAAGGATTTACATAACACAGCCATGCGAACAAAAAAAAGACCATTGTGACCAGTGACTATTTACCTAATATAATAAAGCTGTATAACAACTTTGTTTTAACATGCTCTGGTCAGATCTGTCATTATCTCAACCCTTCGGGTCCCACATTGGTGGCCAAAATGGACTGTTGTGGCTTAGCCCCATGTGGCTGATCACTGCTTTCCCTCCGCCACTCCTCAGTGGGATGGAGAGGAGACTTGGAAGACAAAGGTAAAACTCATGGATTGGAATAAGGACAGTTTACTAGAAATGCAAAGGGAGAGAAAAATAACAACAGCAGCACTTATAACAGAATATACAGAGCAGGAGGTGTACAATGCAATTTGCTCACTGCCCAGAAGCCTTATGCCCACCCCATCTCTGAGCAGTTACCCTTTGTCCCTGCCAGCCCCCTTTATATGGAATTCGCCTTTGGCAAGTTTGGGTCACCTGTCCCCACCCAGCTCCTTGTGAACACTATCCTAGCCAAAAACCAGGGACATATCCACAATACTCAAGGGTTTAAGTGGATGTGCACCTTTGTACTGCTATACAAGAGGCAAGGAGAATGTGTTATAAGACTTGCTCAATTTAACCAAAAGTATTTTGAATACATAAATGGCCATATTTGTTTGTGTACATTAGCAAAGAAATTGTTACTTCCTTACATCTCAATTTACATTTCCGTTTGGCAGTGTTTGTTTGTTTGTTTAGTATACCTTCAAGGACATTCCAGTGGAGTGCAATCTCCAACTTAGTGGAAAATAAGCTCTGAGATCTCTGATCTTCACTCTTTATTATTCACCCCCTGACTAGACATAAAAATTGACAAACTGTTATACAAAAGAGCAGATCCTTCTACAATTATTCTGTGTTTCTCTCTGAAATTTCTGTTCCCAAAGTAGCCTGTTATTTCTTGATCCCCCTGATCACAGTGACCCACAGTATATCTAACCTCATGCATATTGAAGAAAGCTTCAGAAGAATATTATTCATTAAAATTTTACCTTTGCTAGTATATATCTAATGAAAAATTGTTTTTCTTATGTTAGGTTCTGGTTACATCATAGTCTATCACACCTTCTTGGCAAAAAGGAAGCAGCCCAGCTCATTTTTACAAGCCTTAACTCTTTTGGTTTTTCTGAAAACAGAGAATTTTCAACTTATCTCAAGATTTTCCAGCCACTGACATTTGCAAAAACTACCCAAACAAATTCTAAATATTGGCAATAGTGAAATTTAGTCTCTGAAGTGCTAGTGTTGATGCACAAAAAAGGGAGCTCTGAGTTTAAGTGATGGAACCTGTATTGTACCTTCTTGCTTGACTCCCATGGAGGAAAACAATCCAATGCTTTAGTGGTAAAAGAATTACATGGGATAAATCATTTGGAGGCACTGTAAATGGCACCTGTAATATAATTTTATTTCCCTTTTATATTAATGCAATTGAATAATCATAAACCCAAGATTTTTATAAATGCACAATTTAAATCATGGTGTTTCGAGGAAGTCTTTAAGGACATAGAAATCATCACTGTGTAGGCCAAACCCAGATGCCATAGTAAGGATGACCTGTGCCAAGAGCCAGAAAAGCTGGCAGACGTTTTGTTTAAGGGAAAGAACAAGAATTTGCATGGAATTTAAGGAGAGGGTCAAAAAGCAGACTGTCTATGTCAATCCTAAAGACATAGATAAGAGTGTGATTGGAATCAGGCTGAAGTCATGAATGGAGAATATATACAACAACAACAGAATCTGAGGTAAGAAACAGGCAGAGTGGATCAAGGCTGGGTGAGCTGATCTGCAGCTGGGGAGATAGGATCAAGAGCTGCGTTTGAGGTCTAGCAGCAAGACGGACTCAAAGCCAAGACTGCAGCCTGAAGCAGTTTAGCAGGCAAATTTTCCCAGCTGCTGCCTGAAAGAGCTGTGCTTGGCAGGGAGGGAGAGGCCTGTGGGAGCAGCAGCCAGGGATGGGCTGTCTGACAAACGACTCTCACACCTCTGTTTGATGGATGAGTCAGGGAAAATGTACTGTTTATTATTTATTATTAAGTACTTGTAATATGCATGTCATATACTGACATGAAATAGGAGGTAAAATCCTAATCTTTGCACTGAACATCTTCCTTTCTTCACTTTTTTTTCATTAAGGAACTATACCATTAAAAATGATACAGAAAGATGTCTTTTGCCATTTTTTTATTCTCACCATACATGACAGGCAGAAAAAAAATTCTTACTCAAACACTCACCTCGATTTTAAAAGCTTACTTGATTTTAGTTTCACATTGATGCTAATGCTTTACAAGTTTAATGTGTGAAATATCTTTGTCATAAATCAGTGCCTCCATTTTGTGTTTTACTTCATTTAAATTTTTTCTTCAAGAGCCCTGTGTGTAAATAATGGTAGTATATTTTGTGCCAAATTTTTTTTTATACTTTCATATCTCTGAAATAAATGATGGAACATTATTCTAGATGGGGAAAAAAACAGTAGCCTTGATACAAATTTCTCTCCAGCTTACAGTGTGTGTAGTGTAGTAGATAAAACATTTTTGTAGTTGGTGGTGAAATCCTAATGTCTGGAGCCCAGCACAAGTGGCAGTCTGGGTACAGAAGATGTTAATGTTCTGGTGTTTCAGCCTCTGTCCTGTATATATGTGACAATGAGCTAACGTTAGCCCCTCTTCTGCCCTAATCAGGCACAAACTTGACTAAGAGAACAAATCCCTGTCAGTTAATGAAAGAGTATTTTCAGCTGAATACCAGATATGAAGAGAAATCTGATGATGTCTGACCATGAGTTCTGAGGTTAGAAGCTATAATTAGCCAGGTGTGATCTCCATGCTACCAAATTGGCTTATTTTAACAATTTTCAAGCAGCTGGAATTTTGAAAGTCCAGTGATAATGTATTTTTGGGTAATAATGACACATGGGATCAGGTCTGACCACAGTTAAGAATTTCTGATATTCTCTGTACTGCAGCATGCTGCTTGCTATTTGGTTCCTAGACATACCTGTCATAGCTTATCTCTAGTTTAGAACCAGAAAGCCTAATGTCTCGTTACATTTTATTTAGACTGACTAGTGAGTCAGTATATCACTAATACAATTTACTGCTCTTCTGTTCTGCACATTTTCAAAGGTGCCTAGGTGCTAGAGGTAGGTCTACCACAGACTTCTTTTGTGAATGTTCACAAGGCACATGGAGTGTCTCTTGCCCCATTGAAGTGACGATATTTCCTCATGTAGCAGAGCAATTGTAAAGATAAAACACAAAAATTGTTGTGAGGCAGTCGAATACTAACATGAACTGGACAGTCAGTGTTTTGTCAAGGCATAAGAAGTAAAGCACATTAAAGAATGTAAATGGTTTTAGAAGATAATGGCTGCATAGCTAAAGCCACACAAGATCCTAAATAAATATGTAGAATTAACTCAGTGTGACAAACACACAAACATATTCTCACCAAATTGTCTGGTCTACATTTGAAAAGGACATATCCTGTAAATGAAGTAAGGTAATAGAGAAGGATAAAATAAAATATCTTTGTAATTCCGTAATTACAGTATTGGTAATTGTACTTCTTCAAAATAAATTTTCTTTCTTTAACTCTTAAAAAGTATTTGCAATGATTCACCTCGATGATAATCTCATACTTTAAGAAGCAATTGAATGTCAATACTATAATCCTTTATATATAAACTGTGTGAATATATACTATTTGACATGTAGCAGTTGTGTGGTTTGTTGCTGTTTAATTTACAGCTTGTGCCTCTTGCTTCTGCCACTTGGCCTGCTGTTACTGAAACATTTGTCTAACATCACTGCTGTTCATGTCTCAGGTATCCCTTTATAGGCAGTACAAAGAAGAGTGCTGCAGCTGTTGCCTGCAGTTTGCTTGAGGTGGATATGTATTTTCTTTTTTTTTCTAGCATTGAGACACACTTGCTCATTGTAATCACTAGAGGAAAAACTGTGGCTAATTTCTCATGCAGCTTAGGTCTATTCTTTGCACAAGTGTGCCTTTGTACACAATGAAGATGTTATTCACTACAGGTAAATAAGAGGCACTTACTTGCAACACTTCAAAATTTTTATTACTGGAATTTTGCCTCATCATTAATTATGATGTCCATGTCAGCAGGGAATTTTTACATAGAAACAATTACAGAAAATATTTCATAATTTCATTCCTACCCAATATTCTGTGTATATGTGCACATATATATGTGTGAATATATGCACTCTCTCCCTCCCCAAACAAAAGGTTGTGCATTGGATCTTATATAATTGGCTAGACAATAACAAGCCCCCAGGCGTTTATAGTTTAGACACAAGATGAAGAAGATTGGCTTTCAGCTGCCTATAAAATTTGCTGCACACGGTCTGTTCTGATTTTCCCTGTCACTATGCCAGCCTTATTTGAGAATGGAAAAAACACAGAAAGATCAGTTTAACTTCATGTTTGTAACCAGTGGACAAGACTTGTTGCATTTTGTGTTTCTTGTTAGCAGCAGTAGAAAGCCAGTCACTCAGTACACTGTACTTATGTTCTGTCTTTCATAAAAGCATCTCTATTTTAAACAACTGGATGTGATTCTTCAGGTGATCATTTAAGAAAGATTTAAATGTTAATGTAAGTGTAATAAATTCTTCTTTTCAGCTCTTCAAAACCTCACAGCTTTAGTGGAAAGATTTTTTTGGGACAATAAAGAGAATTTCTTCCTTATTCTAGCAAAATCCAACTGGAAACATTTGTGGAGTTTGAGCAAAGATGCATTATTTCACTGTCTATTCTCAGTATCCCTGCGTATTTCAGAATTGGGCAATTTCAACACTTACAAAGACAGGAAACGTGCTGGACATTGTGAAACAAATTTATTCTCTGGTGTTTCCACTGTCAGAGGCAGCAAGAATCAGAAGACCATGAGGAAAATTAATTTTCTTGTGGGATTTCCAAAGTATATGTATATTAGGCCCACTTTCACTGTTGGATTAAGGAAACTGTATATGGTTAACATTTTATTTTTCTTTATTTTGAATTGGATAACCTACCTTTAGCTCACAAACAAGGAAATTAAATACAGTTGAAACATATGCGCTAATCTGAAATAGATTCAAATTGCAAAAGCCAAGATCTGAGGTGCAGTACAAAATATTCTCTCCCACTTAAGTGTCTACACCCAAGGTTTTTGTGACTCCATTTCTGGAGCTAACTACATCAACAAATATTGTATCTGTTAAAACCATACCTAAGTTGTGTGTGTGCATAAGATAAATTGGGTAAGGGTTTTATTATGTGAAGCTGTCAGCAAAGGAAATGCTTTTTTTTTTTTTACTGTAAAAAATCAGTCTCAAACATAAAAGTGATGTCATTTTTTAAATGTGTATATCATATAGCACTAGTTACTGACATAATAACTACGATTAGTTATTCTGACAAAGACTGTCAGAACTAGATGTCAGGTAATTATAATATGTCTGTAGTTGGACATATTAATGAACATTTTTTATATGCTTAGTGCAGTTGAAAATACACATAATCTTCCAGTACAATGTCTTCTCACATCCACATTACTATGCAATAGTAGGTTTGTTTAGCACCTGTAGAAATCCTGAGTAATGTCTTAGAAAGTCATATTAGAGCCTTTAAACACACTACTGTCTTCCATGTAAGTTGGCATTTGCTATTAGTACTGTGAATACTTAATTTCTGCTATCCATTTTCCTACTCTGAGGATGCGGAAGGGAGTTTGGCAAATGTTGCTGGCAATTAAGCAAGTAGCTGGCATTTTCATACCATAGCTTCCTAGGTAAAATATGTTCGTCTGCAGCCCTGGCAATGTAAGGCTTTGCTTCCTTTCTGACACTGTTCTGTTACCTAAGCAGTCAAATACCGTGAGGTATTTCCTTTGATTTCTGTATGAAAATAGAATTATATACACAGATCTTTACATTTTCCCTCTGATTCAAGATATTCTTGGCTGATCCTAAGCCAACTTAATTCAATAAAACCTTTCATCCTTTCAGTGGTTCTTGGATCATGTGCTTAATTAGCATTATCTAATAATTCTTTCAGTTTTTTATAAATATTGCGATAATTTAGTTAGTCCAGTTCACACTTTATATTAAATGTGAATTTGACTGTTTGTGTTTTACAATGTAAATCTGAAATGTAAACCCCAGTGCGTTATCACTAACAGCTACCAACTTTCTTGTGTGTACTAAAAGGCATTCATCTCAACACTTGATCCCAATGAGTGAGAGATATATACAGGAAAAAGGCTGTACAGAAGTACTGGCTGGCAAATAGATTTCCAGTTTGGAACAGCTAAGGCAGTTTCCCAAAGGCTTACAATTGCCAGAAAGGAATGAGCAAGCATCTGGGCTATCCAGGCCACAATGTGCCACAACATGCAATGAATCAAGGGCACAGCCACATCGGGCGTGGGGGCCATGTTTCCTCTGTGGATAGTGAAAGGGGTATTTATGTTGTATTGGCAGGAGATTTATGTCACCGAGAGGTGAATGACAGTTTCATTTCTGTAATGAAACAACTGCCAAATGGGTTGATAAAAAAATACAGGAATCTAACAACATTAAGAGTCTCTTTCCCGCTGCAAAGTTTTATTAACATTTGGAAAATCAGCCAGCTAGGTATATTCAGTGGTGGTAGAAAGTTTATTAAAAAAAAAAAAAAAAAGAGAGAGAGAAAGAAGCCTGCAGGCACAAACAGACCCCATTATTTACTTCTAGCAGTGGTGACCATTATTCTACAACCATGGCTATTTTAGATTTGTCATGCTATTCATTTAATATTTAAAATTCCAGTTGGGTCAGGACAGAGCCTGTGTAGTTGTAAAGGGAAGCCACAGGCATTGATGTAAAACTCCAGCCAAACTAGACCTTTGCAAAACTAGAACAATGTGCTATGTAAATTATTCAACGGCAGCAAATCACTAGCTAAATAAATAAATAAATTAACCATCCATCAGTGTGGAGCATAGACGTATTCTGAGTACAGTGAAGGAAAAGGGTGGACCAGGAGGAGTAAAAGGGAAGAACAGAAGAAAAGGACTAATAGTTACATGCAGCTGGTGCTTACGTGGATGGATTATATAGCTACATTATATATATTCTATATATATTTAAAATGTTCAGAGTTGCAGTCAGTGGGGACTAGAGTAGAGAAAAAGATCGTTATGTTGTACAGATGACAGCATCTGCTGGCTGCCTTAAGCAGGGCCATTTGTTTGATTGAATAAATCTATGGCCACAGGGAATTTTTCCCAGCAAATTTACTGATGCTGCCATGTGGGTTGCAGAAGCAAAACTGAGGATCAACTTATCACATGATACAGATGGCTGCTGAAGGAATACGCCATAATAGCTTCTTTGATATGAATTACCTGAACTACTGGTGTAGGCTCCAAAGTGACAACAACTCTGGAAATGATAATTGAATTGAATTTTGTAAGGAATATAGCACTACATTATGCATAATGTAGCAGCTTTCTGAAAATATTTCAAAAGTAATTCAAGGCTCTGCTTAATTACTTGTACTTCCTCCTAGGCCATCCAAAAATGTAGTGTGTGATCATTTTTTAACTGTACATGTTAGTGCGATCTGCTCTTCAGCAACCCAGTTATGGAAATTTATGTGTGCCGGCAAATTACATCAATTTATTTGCTGTGGTTTAATTTCATTAACATACACGATAAGAGAGATTGAGCTCAACATCTCTCCTTTTATGTACAAATAACCCCCTGGGTGACATATCATATGAAACCCAATTACTGCACATAATAAAATGACACCACAAATAAAAACGTATTTCCTAATTCAGATATACTCAGAGATGAACAGTTACTAAACACACATTTGGCACTGAGTCAGTAGTCAGCACCACTTCCTCAGTTGTGGAATAATCTAAAGCATATGATCCCTGGTAGCAGCAGAAGGGGGTGAGGAGCCCATGCTGGTTACCAGCCTGTTTGCTCCTTGCTTCTGGCCCACTGGTTGCAATGGGCAAAGTGAGAGCTGCTACAGAGCAGCTCCTTGGGGCACTCCTGTGACAGGTCTGGGCTCTACACCAGCTCTCCATAGGATAAATTTCCAGCGTTCCTCCAAAATTGCAGCCAACTGATTTGTGAACCCATCTGTTTGGGACATGCAGATGCAGGGTTGGCATCCGCAAAATAAATTTGCTTCCATTTATTAGGAGCACTTGTCATTTCTATTGTAATGCAAGATAGGTTAGTGATTTCTTGTCTACAGACTGTAGAAACTGATTTAAACAGAGCTATTTCCTGTTCCAAAGAGCTTACAATAAATGTATTTTATAGCTTCTTTTTAGCGGACCATTGAAAGGATTGGTATGAAATTGACGTCTGAGCTGTGGAAGAACTGAAGTAGAGACATGTGCCAAAGCATGACTGCATGCATCTCAAGTAGCAGAGGCAGTCAGAAAGCCTGGCTGCGGGGTATGCAGCCGCCCTGGCAGAAGACTGTGTGGGGAGTTAGACTGATTGGAATCTATTTTCTCTTGGCTTTGAAATAATGCTCCTCTCTCTGCCATTTACTTCAGCTTCTCCTTATGTGCCTTATCAATTTAGTTATTTTTGTGTGCGAGCTAGAACTGAGAATTGCGGTTAAGTGAAAAGTGTTTCAAAGACTACTGCAAGCAGTCCAGGCTTGACACTCCCTGAAGATCACCTTGTGATTCCTTGAATACATATGACCACGATGCTGGTCCTAGCTGAATCAAGCTTAAACAGAAATGTACAGCATAAAAGTGAGCAATACAGAAAGATTATATTCCTTTTCTGTGCTTTCAATTCTCACAGTATCTACAGGCAACATTTGTCTTCTGTATTTTCTTCCAGAAACACGTACATAATTTTAGAATCTTTAAAAATACAGGCCAAATATAATTATTATTTTTTATCTTGCATGGTGGTAAACTTGATGCTCCTTTGGAAACTGTTGAACTGCATCTTGTTATTATTAGTAATACACATTTTCAGACCTCAAGGAGTTAATGACAAGAGAACAGATGCCAACAATCATCCCCTAAGGGTTAACTGATGTAATAGCCTTTGCTTGTTGTTCCAGTCACTGCTGCAGAATGTCATGATTTCAAAAACTTATATACAGGATCCAAATAAATACATTGCCTTCTACATGAAAGCAGGACCATTTATCAACCCTGAGGATATTGTCAGGAGAAAATAAGGAAAGTCAAGTGCAGTAATGCTCTTGATATACTGGTTGATGACACCACAAGATGTAAAACACAGCTTGGAAAAAAGAGATACAACAAAGGGGTCACTTTTCCTCAAGTCTAGCCCCTCAGGGATGTATAAAATAACCTGTGAGAACTTTGGAAAGGAGAGAGCAAAATTACATACAGATGTAAACAAGATAAGAGTTCTTTTATCTTTTTCTCTAAAATTTTGGGTACCAAAAATTGTCACTGCAGGAAATGTCAAGCACATATTGTGTGGGTAAAGCAAATATTTATTGTAGAGTTGGAACCAACACTAAAGGATTCTGAGTTTGGACTTGGTTCATGGAGAATTTGAAAGTTTAGAACTTAACTGCAGCTTTTAGACAAAATCAAGTGTGCAGCTTATCTTGCGTACCTCTAACTTGCCTTTGCAATGGGACGATGAAGCAGACTGAAGAATTTTTTGAGATTATGGCTGACTCTTAGATCCAGAATAAGCGTAAGGTCAACGATATACTATGGTATTTCATTTCCACCTCTCCTATGAAGACAGGCTGAAAGAGTTGGGGTTGTTCAGCCTGGGCAAAAGAAGGCTCTGGGGGGACATTATTGCAACTTTCCCTAAAGGGGGCCTACAGAAAAGCTGGAGAGGTTCTTTATATCAGGGAGTGTAGTGATAGGACAAGGGGTAATGGGTTTAAACTAAAAGAGGGTAAATTTTTATTAGATATTAGGAAGAAATTCTTTACTGTGAGGGTGGTGAGACACTGGAACAGGTTGCCCAGAGAAGGTGTGAATGCCCCCTCCCTGCAAGGGCTCAAGACCAGGTTGGATGGAGCTTTGGTCAACCTGGTGTAGTGGAGGGTGTCCCTGCCCATGGCAGGGGGGTTGGAACTAGATGATCTCTGAGGTCCCTTCCAACCCAAACCATTCTATGATTCTATGATTCATATCTTTACTTAATAACACCTTATGGGGCCCCAAAATAAAAGCATGAAGATACAAAATATTGAAGATAAAAGGTGCTGATATAAGATGTAACAGAGGAAAACTAATATAATTTTCTATCTTTGGCATTATGCTTTTAGTGACAGCTTTTAGTTTGACTAGATTTATATTTCTGATTCTATATACTAGCCAGAAAAAAAAATAAATTTCAAGGATTCTAAAAGAATTAATGATAAAAACATTCTGTAAATATTTTATGCAGCAGCCAAAAGAAGCTTCAGCTGAATGTCCTTCAATAAAGAAAGTCTGACAAATGTATTTATGCTGAAGTAAATTGCTCATTTCTTATTAAATTAAAGAAATATAGCTCATTATTTGCATCTGTATGCGCCTCATAAATATGTATTGCCCAGTTAAATTTTACATTCATTTCTTTAGTGTTTAAGCAATTCTGTCCTTGTTAATACAATTGCTATATTAACCTGATATTAACATGTTTACACAAACTTTCCCTTTAAAAGCAACAATTGACATTATTCTGCAAAACACATTGGCTTGTAAATGTCACTATGCAGAATATATAAAAATGCATACCATGCAAAGAAAAGTAGTGTGCTGCTCTATTTTATACATGCATTTTTCATTCATAGAGGAAAAAAAAAAAAAAAGGCTTGGGTCAAAGGAACACTATTTGAAAAAGCCATGGCTTTCTTCACATGTTTGTCCCTCTCTTAAATAGTTTGTCCTACAGAAATAGTTTCATAAACTTCTTCTCTACTGTTGCATCTTATAAAACCATTTTCATGTTTTCCCTCATTATTTATTGTTAATCAGTGTTCTGTACTCCTCTGAGAGCTTACTTTGACTTTCCAACATCTGATCTTTTTCACTGCACTGCTGAGATTGCAGTTAAACCCCATTTTCCTGTAAGCCATCTATACTGTGGATGTAGGAATCAAAAAATTTTAGGACAAGTTCCAGTTTCCATAGATTCCAAAATTCCATAAGAAAATAAGCATACTGTTAAGGAATAATAATTTAATCTCTTCACTTTTAAGAAAGCCTACATCTAATAATATGTTCTGCTATTGCTAAAGTGTTTCCTTTGAATCTTCAGTGCTTTGAAAGAGAAACTTGTGCCATTCTGCACCAATTTCCCAGTATTGCCCTGTCTAAACACATGATGATTTTCAATTTTCAAGTATCCATATTTTTATATGGAGAACAAGAAAAATCATAGAATCATAGAATGGTTTGGGTTGGAAGGGACCTTAAAGATCATCTAGTTGCAACCTCCCTGCCATGGGGAGGGACACCCTCCACTAGACCAGGTTGACCAAAGCCCTATTCAACCCTGCCTGGAACACTTCCACGGAGTGGGCATCCACAACATCTCTGAGCAACATGTTCCAGTGTCTCACCACTCTCACAGTAAAGAATTTCTTCCTGATATCTCATCTAAATCTACCCTCTTTTAGTTTGAAGCCATTCCCCCTTGTCCTATCACTAGATGCCCTTATAAAACCTTCCTCTCCAGTTTTCTTATTTGTTAATATTAAGGACCTTGCACTGGCCTTGTTGAACTTCATGAGTTTCTCACGGGCCCACCTCTCAAGCCTGTCAAGGTGCCTCTGGATGGCATCCCTTCCCTCCAGCGTGTTGACCACACCACATAGCTTGGCGTCGTCAGCAAACTTGCTGAGGGTGCACTGAATCCCATTGTCCATGTCACCAACAAAGATGTTAAACAGTGGCGGTCCCAATACTGACCCTCCAAAAGATCATGCATTAAAGAAAACTTGATCTTGAAAGCTCCTAAGGTGTGTTAGAACAATTACATGGCATCAAAGAGATTTTTTTTGGCAGGTTTATATTAGGGTTAATACAATAATTTGGAAAAAGTACTTTCCCTACATATTTATTTTTACAGAAAATGAATTCACTAATGTTTATAGCTGATGGTATTTAGGTACTGAAATTCAGCTGAAATTCAGAAATCCTGAGATATTTCTATCTTTGAGGTTTTGGGCCTGACAGCATCTCCAACACTTCAAAATACTAAGTATTTGCATTTAAAAAGTGGTATTTCCCATGTGGCACAGGCACAATATTCTATATCTGTGTCTGTACTGTAAGGGAGCACATAAGAGAGAAATTTTTTTCTTCGCTTATCCTTTCAGCGTGCTTTAATTTTGAGTGGAACTTGTCCCTGTAGCACTACCAGCACTTTGTCATTTCAAGTGCAATAGTGGATCACTACTATAACAACTTTATGAGCATTTCCATCTCTTTTGTATTGCAATATAAGTGAAAATATAGAATCATAGAATGGTTTGGGTTGGAAGGGACTTCAAATACCATCTAGTTCCAACCCCCCTGCCACAGGCAGGGACACCCTCCACTAGACCACCTTGCCCAAAGCCTCATCCAGCCTGGCCTTGAACACTTCAGGGATGGAGCCTACACAACCTCTCTGGGCAACCTGTTCCAGTGCCTCACCCCTCTAACAGTAAAGAATTTCTTTCTAACATCTCATCTAAATCGACTCTGCTTCATTTTAAACCCATTACCCCTTGTCT
>VXBL01000959.1:328323-401375 GCA_013400195.1 Aramus guarauna | reverse complement strand
TCATCACTGTATATATTATATATATAATATATTGTGTCTGAAATAGTTTTCTGTTGTTTCTTCTTTTTCCTCCTTCCTCCCCCCGCCCCGAGAATTTAGTGGAGAACCCAATGGAATTATGTTTCCTGTCAGTAGTCTGGTTTTGGCTCTGCTACTGAATGTGAAGTAATTCACTGCACCTTCCTCTAAAGGGTTTCCTGGTAGGTTAGTTAGATAGTGAGAACTATTTGTTCTGTTTTTTAAGATTACTGAAGTGATAGACTTGTGAAGTATCACTATTATTTAGTTGCCTCTCTTTAGCATAGTTTTTTTCTAAGATTATGTAACAATCTAAGTGAAGAAGAGGGATAAGGTATGATAACAATGAATATTACAGTATATTCAGGATATGTTCCAAGCAGCTGAACATTACTATTAATGTTGTTGTTGTTTGGTCCTTGTTACTCCTGGAGGAGCATAGGGCTGCAACAACACTATGCCACCGAACCCGTAACATCTGTAACAGATTTTGTTTTTGACATGGGTTGTTAGCCCAAAACAAAACCCCCAACCTGGAGGGCCAGGGTGCAACATTTTAGTCTGGCCCAACAAGGCACGCAAGCCACCACACCACAACAAGGTAAATTGCACCAACTAGTGGTGGACTATTAATGTAGCTAACGGTAATTACTTAATGTATCTAAGGATTTATTCATCTTTAATAATGTATCAAACACTTATTCTAATAGGTAAGTGCACAGTGAACTGAGAGGAACTTATTTGATTTGTCTAATATATCAAACACTTCAACACATATGCATACATAACACATTAACTATAAGGTTGTATTTGCAACAAGGTAAAATACTGTGTATCACCTTATGCTGGAAAATACATGAGAAATTGGTCAAGTTTACCTATTTTAAAATAAGAAATGAAACATAAGTGTCTAATTTTTAACTCAACATGTGGAAGAAATGTTATTTAAGATGAAGCACCAGTTCATGAAGCACACACAAAATCTATTTGCTAGGAAGACTATACTACTAAACTCCTCAGTTGTTAATCTGGATTTCTTCAGAAATGGGGGGGGAGGGCAGTGAGGGAAGGATGGACTTTGCAATAATAGTAATTGTGCTTCAATAAAATGCTATGTATTATTTTTAAATAACATTTTTTTTCTTTCTTGTCCATCTAGTGGGTTAGTTATGATCTCTCTTGTCAATAGTTTCTTGGCTGGGTTCAGGAGACCAAATCCATGAGTATAAACATGAATGATTTATCTCAGAATAATGTGAAACAGCTAATTGAAAATGAAATCTCTGTGTATGTTTTCTGTGTGATCTCAGAAAAACTGAATTGCTAACTCTCTGAGTCTCACAGTAGATGAGTGGAAATCTCAGCTACAGTTTCACTCTGAATGACTTCATAACGAGGACAGAGAGCAAGAGACTGTCAAAACAAACATTTAATCCCAACTCTGGAGGAATGATTATGTAAGTTTTCAAAGCTATGTCTATTAAAGTCCTTATAAATGGGATTAAAACATTGCACTTACATGGTCCAAAAGCTTCATTTAATCCTTCTTTGTTAGGTAAATTTCATTTAAAAAACCAAACCAAACCAAAAAACAACAAACCCAAAACCAAACAAAAAAAACAACAAACCAACAAATATTGTGTATAAGAAAAGAAGGGGTTACTTATGCCTTTTTAACTTCTACTGAAAATATCTACATCATGGAATCAGTAGTGGTTGGGATCTTCCAGCTCTAAAGGACTTTTATTTTAGCAAATTTTTGCTCCAGGCATTGCCATTAATATCAGTTTTGTACAACCAGTTTGACAAGTCTTGACATAATATTTAACTTCTGAATAACAAAAGGACAATTTCAGATAGTGAAGCAATTTTTTAATAGATGAGCTACAGAGATCTTTTCCCCAAAGTTTTCTAAATCATCCACCAATAAAACAATACAAACAATTGACAAATAGCCTCAGAGGCTGGAATCCTACTTCATCCATGAGATCAGCACAAAGCCTTATTTTGAAAGCTCAGATGGTACTTCAGTGATACACAAGTCTTGAACAAAGTTTTGAAACAGGATGAATTTCAACCTAGAAGAATTATAACCGCAATAAAATGGCATTGAAAAATTAGGCAATTTTAGAAAGAATTGCAAATATGGTGTACAGATAAATGGGACCTCGATAGCAGGTCTGGTAGACAAATCTGACAAATACTGTGAGGAAGTCTAAAAGGAGATTGTATCAATTCACATGGGTATAAATCATTTAAATAGCTGTACCAAGTAATGTAGCAGGATTACTTATTCTCTGAAGTTACAAATACATAATGGAGACAAGGAGCAAAACCTAAAAAACCTGCTGGGTTGAACAGCTTTATCTTCAAAAATGTGAACAAAATTTATATCTATTTTAAAGATTTATTCTACTGGAATTGGTTTATTGTAAAAAGCCAGTCATATAGCTGTAAGGGAAAAAAACCCACAAACCCAGTCAACCAACAAAAAAAACCCCAAAACACAAACTTGAAGAGAAATTAAGAACATTTTTAAAAGATATATTGATTTCTTCAATTAATGAAATACAGAAATATCTGTCATCTAATCACAGCCTTTCCATTTCAGCAGTCCTTAAATTTGACCCATGTACTCCTCTGATTAACTCAATAAATTAGTTTTGGCTAACATGTGACTTTTGTCTGGCTGAAGATTATCTTTCAAAGAGGGATCCTGTCTTCATATGTAGACACTTACAAAATCCATGTTTTCCTTTGGCTGTGTGGTTAATTATTTGCACCATTAAAAATATTTTTTTTTGGGGGGGGGGGTGTCAAACAGGAGTCCATCCCTTGATAATTATTACCTATTAAATGAAAACTGATTTTGTAATGCTTCTTCCTTTTATTTGTATACTTCATTCAGTGTGTCTTTGTTGAAAAGTTGATCAAATCACAATGTTTACTTTTCTCATCACTACCGTAGAATCGTTTGGCTGGTTATCTGCAGAGTTTTTAGAAGTACTGGGCATCAAACTGAATGAGACATGTAGATACTGATAAATATTAAAAATTAACATGAAAATATTCAATGCTAGATGGGCAGCATTTTGGGGACACATTTCCTGGGAGTCACCTCTTCTCTTCATGTGGGCAGTTCCTTTCTTGGTCTGCAGGAGTCCTGAAAATCAGCACACCAACTTACAAGCTGTCTCTAGTTACATAAAAGTGAGTGCACTGACTGCAAACAGTGGCAAACAGTAAAATATTTGGTCACTATTCATATTGTGTAATTAGAACTGGGAGGGAAATGTTTTATCTGTATGTTTCTGATGTTCCCTGTAAATTTGTAGTACTATGCAAATGTTTTAAAATAAATTAAACAGGAAAAATGCAATTAAAATAGTTCTCTGTATATTTTGTTGACAAGTCCTCTAAATGTAAACAAGGTCTGGTTTGCAGAATTGGAAACATTTCTGGATACCTCCAGGGCTATGGCAAATCCTTTGGATGAAGTGGGAAAGGACTATATGCAATTTTTTTACTTGCCATTCTTTGCAATGAATTTTGATCTCTATGATTTTTAATTATTTTAAAATGTGTTACACAGCTCCATTTTTAAAGGCTTCCAGCAAAGCTGGAGATAATGTAGACCAGATCATGGACCTTCTGTATCACATAAACACATTTATTGCAAATGTGCTGCCACGATGGTGCATATTAACTTATTGTACAAGTTGATCATGGAAAGCTTTTCTAGGAAACGAGAAGCCAACCCAACCACTCAGCAGTCATATTAAAAGGTAATCTTAAATAGCCAGCAGTTTTAAAATTTATCCTAATTTTAACATATCCTGAATATATCCTGAACTTATCCTGAATCTAGATACTTAGAATGTTAAATTGGTGATTATGATTTTTCTTCTTTTTATCTTATACTTTAATATCTTATACTCAAATATGTGCCTAATTTGAAGCTTCTAATAATAAAAACAACTCATGTGAATGACTAAAATGTAATGAATGAATGAGACGTAAGCAGACCATAATCTTTAAGTCCTTGAAATGTTTCTGAATTTTCCCTTTTATATTTAACAACTTTTTTTTGTGAGAATAAGGACTTTCCTCCAAATTTATCAGAAACAATGGAATATTCTTAAACTCTCATTATCTCCTTCTGCCCATTTCAAGCATTTCAAATAAAAATAAAAGATTTTAAAAGCATATTTTTTCCAGCTAAAAAATTCTTATCATCCAAAATATAAAAACTTCAAAAAAACCCCCAAATATTTTAGGCTAACTAGTTTTAAGATTTGGGAAAATATTTTAAAGAACTTAGATATTTTAGTAGGAAACATCCATTTTCTCACACACTTGATTTTTTATTAAAAACCTGACTTTCACACATATGAGAGACTAGAAATTAATGCAAAATGTTTATAACTGTGATAACTATTTAAGATTACTTTTATCCTTTGCTTTATGATCCAGGGAAATTTAATCAGATGCCTTAAAATGAGTATTGGTCGCATGAGTATTACTCATTTTACACCACTGGTTAACTATATGCTCATTTCAGAAAGTCATTGGGAGCAACAGCCTACTCAAGCTCTTCACATGGAATTGATGATGATTGCCAGTATAGCAATTACACTTTCAAAAGAAAAGAATCATTTAAGTTTACATGCTGAACTTGACAAGTGAATGTTTTCATGCCATCAGTAGGAAACCCTAGCTATCGCCAGACATGGGCGTAAATCTTGGCCAGTCTCTACTGGCGTGTTTACTCTGTCATGTCACTCAGATGTGAGCGTACTGCATTTTAGTAGCTTAAAAGCCTTTTTCCAAGGTGTTTTCCACAGACATTTGCACAGGACTGAGGTTAAGGAGGATTGAAAATGATATTTTGTCTGATCGCAGGTGATGGCAGAGAAGAAAGCAGAGATTAGGTTCCTCAGTTCTTGGCTGTCGCAAGGGAGCTCCAGCCAGTGATGTGGCTCTGTGTTGCCCCGCAAGAACTGTCCCAAAATGTACCCCTTTCTCTTTGGGTCAGTAACAGCCTGCAACAGGTTTGTCCTTACACACCCTGGGACTGAGGAATTAGAATTTTTGCAGTGATGATTTTGAGGCTTAAAATGTCTGTTCTTCCCTTTGTTTGAAAGTGGTGTTTAAAAAGGAGACAAAAGAAAGTTGTTTTTTCTTCTTCTCAGACAAAAGTTATAAAAAGCTTCAGTAATAATCAAGAACTTAAGCCTCTGTAGCTGTTAGAAGACTTATATGTAATGTGATGGTCAAAAAGTAAGAATAGATTCTGACTCTTAGCTTAATTCTAAAATTTAATGTTTTCATCTTTCTAATGTGTAGTAATATGCTGATTCACAGTGATTCTTTTCAGCATGAAATTGTGTGTTCCTCAGTGTTTCTTATATTCTTATTCTTGCATATACAAAATGAAAGCTTCTGTGTTCTCAGTGTTTTCTGTTGACACCTGTGGCTGTATAAAATCAATTACAAGCCAATTTTAAACACAGCATGGATTCCCATACAGAGATACAGAGAGAAGGAAGATAAGTGGCACAATGTATATATACATAGATATATGTTTCTAAGAAAAGCCTCTGGAAGGAAGTATAGCCGGTTAACACTGTTTATTGTGAAAGCAAACCTAATGCTTTTGTTTGCACAAGAGCAGGCCTCTGAGAGGGAAAGTTGTTCATACAGAAACAGTTCTCATTCTGCAGAGCTTCATGTGCCAAGAAAATTATGAGCAATGCAAGTTCCTTTCCTCAGCTTTCACATTCTCTTTGAATTCCTTGGCTTCTGATTTTATACTTTATAAACATCAGCTAAGCATAAACTTTTCATTAACCTGCAAAGGTATTCATGATGGACAGCAAATCAGAGAAGAAAACTGCTAATACATCATGTCCGGTTACAGCTGAATGGAATGGCAAGCCCTGAAACTAGCCCTAGAGCACCACAGTTTCATACTTTAGAAGCAAGGCTGTGTTGAACACACCTTTTTGCCAGCCCATCTTGGGATTTATTGTGTATTAGTTTTGCTGAGACTTAGTCTGGTTGGGATTGACATTACAACTCCAATTTCAGTGTTAAACATAGGAAAAGGGTTATAGGCACCTGAGTAGACAGATGAACAACAAAAGGCTCTACATTAATTTTTATTAGTGCCAAGCATGACATCAAGTTGTAAAATAAACATATGTCTGGTCATTTTTTACCCAGAACATTTTTATCATCTGAGTATTTTAGTATAATTGAAATTGTGTAAAAGCATTTATTTTCTCAAGAATTTCCAATTTTATTTAAAACTAAAAAAATCTGATATTAATGTTTTAGATTATTTAACAGAGTATCTGGGAAATACCCAGCATGAAAACTGAAATAGCAGGAGGACAGTATATTTACTAACCCTAGTCCATCCCTAAATTCAGATAATACCATCCAGAAAGTAAGGATAATATAAAATCCTGGCCACTCTGAGAAAGAAAAAACAGTCTCTACCACATTCATTCATTACTGCATTATTAAATTAATATTCACTTCAGATCCATATCCATTCGAAGGTCACAGTGCTTAGCTATAAAACCTTAAATAGGTTAAGCTGTCTCAATGCCAAACTGCATTTCAGTTAGGCATCTGTATTTAATGAGGATTCATCAGCCTCTTTTCACGTGGGTGAGCAGCAGTTTATTCTCATTGCGGTGACCCTGGTTGCAAGCTTACTATCATGAAGGCTATACTGCACCCACATATGGGATTCTGAGGTTTTCATTTCTCCTGAACTATTTCAGATGAGCTATGGGGGCAGCTATTACTACTGAGATATTTAAATGTTGGATTATTAACAACCCCATCCTCCTATTACCTGTGTTGTAATTACAGTGCTTTATAAGAGTGCAAGGTTGCCTTAGAAAATAGAGACTTTTTCTTGAAACCTAAAAATAGTTCTTTTCAATGGGACAAAATGGACAGATTTATAATTGTGTAGCTTGATGAAAATGAGTAATAGCATACTGTGTACATTTCAGAAGAAAAAAAAAAAAAAACACAAACAAAACACCTGATTCCCTCCTGTCTTACGGCATTGACTGGTGCCATTGCATCTGGTATGCACAGAATTTCCAGTATCATAGTAGTTGTGATTTATACTGTGGTTGCATTTATTTCATCCAATTAAGTGATCAATATAAGCTCAAAACTGTCTAGAAACTTCACATGTCTTAAGAACAATCTATATCTATATCTATATATATATAGATATGAATTTTCTTGGAAGCCTAAGCATTTTATTTCCTTTAAAGCAAGAATATTCTTAAGCAGAAAGACTGGTTTTGATTCTCAAGTAAATTGATATGAACTTAAATTTGATCTCCCTAGGCTTTTCCTAGGATGCAACACCTTATTCAGATAACAGTGAATGCAGTGTTCAGTCTTCAGTGAAACCTTCCAAAATAACTGCAAACACAGTCTTCTGAGGAACACGGAGAGGAACATCCTCAAATGCAGTCAGAAGAGTCCTGTGGTTACACTTGTAACAAATGTACACTTGATTCCTGTGTGTGTTATAAGGAATACTGAATTGCTTAGCATGTTGCACTGAGGAGGCTAAATTGAATGGTGTGGCAGGTGCACCCGCCCTGACCAAGATTTGTGTCAGCTGTAAAATATATTCCCTTACAACCTGTTAATGTAAATGATATCCCAATATAGCCATAGAACAATTGAGAAATGATGATCCACAATGAGCACTAAGACTCACCAAGACTGTGCACCCTTTTAACTTTGGAGGCAAGAGGTGACTGTACCACCACTCCAAGGAAACCAGTTGAATCATGACTGTGGTCATGGGGAGGATTGTGTGGCAGATGCACCTGCCCTGACAAAGCCCGCGGGAAAACCTTCCCACCACAGTTTGAATTATGCCCACATGGCATTAGCAGTTTCAGCTGACAGGAGACAAAGCTGAGGTCTTTGGCCAATAGGGACCTACCTGACCATCTATGACCACAGGTCAGATTCTAGTTGGGTATAAATGGAGTCCTGCGAGGGGGCTATTTTGAGTCAGTCTCCCTCAGGGCAGTGGATCTGTGGTCAGAGGCTCTCCCCGTGGGTTGGGATGCCACCCACGGTTCATCTTCTGTACAGATTGAGAGACCTCATCTCACATGGGTGAGTGATTTTGCCCATGTTGGGTCATCAACCATAAACCTCAGGAGCTCTTAAGTCGGTGGTGTAGTACTAATTTCCCGACTGACATCCTGAACCTGTGAATTGTTGATGCCTGTTGGAGCCAGAGTGGTTTCAGTGAAAACAAAACTTAGTTTCTCCCCTTCCATCTTGTAAAATAAATATTTTTTTTTTTGATTGTTAACTGGACTGGCCTAGTTTGTGTGGTTCCACGACAGATCGTTATAGCTTGTAGAAAAATCAGAGACATAAATCCAGGAAACTTTAAGAAAGAAGCGGAAGAAGAAAATGGAAAACCCTTGCTATGCAGGATAAAATATAAATACAGGGAGCAGCTTGATGAATTGCCAAATCACGGGAATGGATGAAAATGAGAGTGTGAGAAAAAATTAGGGCAGTGAAAAACCTGCACTATGAAATCAATTACTTCCCAACTAAAGGAGAAGTGTTCAAAGAGAGTCAGGAGTGCAGAATTCTCAGGCGACACAGATCTCTGCCGAAGCAGTAACAGAAAACAAACATTATGTGCCATGCTTATTTTTCAGCTGTATGTGTTTTGTCACCTCTGCCCTCTATCTGAGTGCTCTGGGGCTAAATCATCTTTTCTACGGCAAATTTTATGGAAAGAAACAAACAATGAATTTCAAAGGCTAGGACAAGCAGGGGAGGGGATTCCCTTCCTGAAACCTGAGATAGGCGCTTGCCTCCTACCATCATTCCTTAGTTCTTTCATACCTTGATAACTCTATCTCCAATGGCTTTTTACAGTGACTCTTCAGTGCTTTTACAGAAACTAGGCAATGATGGGGTGAGAGAGAAAACTCTGTCATGGGTAAATAACTGCTCCAAAGATAGGAGCTAGAAAACAAGCACAGTTAGTCAACTATTTGAATGGAGGGAGGTAACAGTGGAGTTCGGTGGGGTGTTGGCTCGGTGACTGTGCTGCTTAACAGGTTTGTAAAGGTTGTGGAAAAGAAGGTGAGCAGGAAGGTGATCAGGCTGGCTTCTGATAGAAATTTATTCCAGATAGAAAGGATAAGGGCTGATAGGGAAGAACTGCAATAGGACTATAGGACACTGCTTGAGTAATGAAAATAGCATATGAAAGTTAGTGTAGAGAATTGTAGTGATGCATATAGGAAAAAAATATTCTAGTTTCACATATAAAATGATGGGTTCTGGGCTGACCATTTTCACTGAGGAGCACCGTAATAATAAATAGCTCCATGAAAAACACACTTTCTTCTCGTGCTTCTCTATGGACTATGGCAGAACCAACCATTTATTTCCATTCTTTTGTTTTGCTTAAAAAGAATGCTGCCAGAGGTATTTCAAGAGTTATCTCCAGATAACTAGCCTTTTAAAACACTATTTATTTTTTTCTGATCTAGGAAGCCTACAGTGTTTGCCTTATACCACATTAATCTAATACCATTTGTTCTCCTGATAATTAGCAAAGGACATTCATGGTGGCCCCTTAGTGTTGTGAAATGCATTTCTATATTTGTGACACCACATTGGGTATTTACAGCACTTTGTTATCAAGCTTCCAAGATGATGTGAGTATTTATAGTGGAAGCTGACAAGAGCACTTTAGAAAAGCCATAAATGTGAAGTCTGTGGCCCACTGTGTAAAGAAATGATGACTGAGGACAAAGGTTAACAATGTGGAAACATTGAATGTGATTTAAGTGAAGGGCTCTTCATATCTATCTCAATATCACATCTTAATTTAACAGTGTTTTCCACACCACGAGATTTTTTTTTTCTTTCCTTTTCAGTAATTAGATAGATACTTAAAAACTTAATCAAGAAAACAAAGTGGTATAATAGAGTGCTGAACTGATGTCTGTTTTTCATTTTTTCTTCCTTTTCAAGGCATTTTAAGACTTTTTTTTTTATTTAAAGATTGATTTTAAGATTGAGCTTGAGTGTACATTGCACTGATGGGTCTTTGGAGAGTTGCATCTGTGGACAGTTCTGCCAACTGTTCAATGTCTTAAAAATAAACCTGCTACCTCTTAGAGACAGAAGAACTTCAGACTTCATTATAGCCTGTACTGGAAAATAAGATTTTCAATATTTCTCATCTGCAGTCAGCCAGAGAAAAAAGGCATTAAAAGTAACCTCATTTCAGTCAACAGGTTGGCTTTGGTGTAAATGATTCCACTACCACTGCTTACTGACTCTCAGTGGTAGAAAATAAAAAATTATATGAGGATTTGAATAATTCAAACTAAACCAGAAAAAAAACAACTGCTTAATTTTTTCTATAGGGGATTGGGAGTTAATTGAATGTAATGTACAGTACTTGATTGAACTGATTCACCTTAGTATAAACTGTGAAAAACAAGTTTTGTATTCACAAACATGCAGATATATGAATATTTTAGCATAAACTTTAGGCACCTGTAATGGCCTATTTTCATATCACATATTCACTGTTCAAATATTTGTAGTCTGAACAGTCCCATGCTTTTTTTTTTTTTTTTTCTCACTTAGAATAATGACACCTAATGATGAACACCAAGCCTGAAAAACCTTCAACAGAAAATAAACATAAGAAAAGGAGATAAAAAAAATAGAAGCAAAAGTAACAGAAAACTGCTGGAGAAAAAGAATGAAAGCCTAAATACATATCTATCAACATAAATGAAGAAAGAAGCTGCATCATTGTTTTGAAGGTCACCTGTCAATTTTCACAAGACAGCCGCTAAGAAATTATCAGACATCTTATCAATGAGCCCACTGAGAATTTTGCTGAATATAGCACAATCCAGTTGGACTAGAATTCACTGCCACAGAACTGATGGTAGAAATCCATGACTACTTGCTTTAAAGCACAGCTAATTGCCCTTCAAACAAACAAACAAACAACAAACAAAAAAACTCACCAAGAAAAAACAACCAGCAACAAAATAACCCACCTGGCGTGCATTGAATTATTGCCAGTGTTGGACCTATGACCCAGATGAGCTGTTCTGATTATGTCTAATACCTGAAGAAGGATTTTCACTGCATACATACACAGAGTAAGAGCATTATAAGAGTTAAAATACTGTTAGATCTTTTCAACAAGAATGCACTATAATCACATTTTAAGATCCTTTCTATTCAAGAGTGGCATTGACCTCTGATAGCTATGTGCAAGAGGTTGTTTTCCATCTTTGCTGTTATATTCTTGTCTGCAGCTCAAGAAGGTGAGACCTGCTTTGAGACAAATATATTAAGACAGAGGCAACTAAAATAAAAAAGACTAAGGTGGCACATATCAGCTGACAGAGCAAACGATGAAATATCAAGAAATGAGGAGACTTGTCTCAAGATTCATTCAAAATATTCTCTCCTCTGAAATCAAACCAGCACTTGTGATAGTTTGGCAAGCTGACTTGACATTAAAGATATTGTTGGGATGTGCAACTCGTTTTCCAGTTAACAGTCAAAGAATGGCTGCAGCCAAAGATTTGTAAAATGAGGATCTTCCAGCACCTTTTATTGAGTGCATGTGCCCTGAATTTGCAGGTTTTTACATTTTTCAACAGCTCTACTTCAAAATCTCTAGGCTATGTTCACTTTGATTTATGAATTTACAAAACTGAGAAATAAAAACTACAGGAAATGCAAGTTATCTGGGTGAAAATTTCACTAAGGTGAAGTTTTGGCTTTTTGCTAAGTGGATTTCTTTATTTTCAGAGCTGGAGTCAGAATGTTATTACACTGAGTAGGTTGCAATCTCTCTCTCTCTTTCACATTTACCAACCTCTGCCTCCATCCATTTTTACTGTAGTTTTTTGATTGCTGTTGTTGAAGTTAGCATCAAAAGCATTTTTAAGGAATAGTACCAACAAGTAATATGTCAGATCCTCAATGAAATGATAAAAGAGAGTCTATCAACTGCTAGTCCTACGAGTGCTCAAGAATTCAGGAAGCGCAACTACCGCTTTGTGGAAAAAGCACAGCAGCCAAGGCTTTTAAACCTGTCATCAAAGCATCAAAACATAACGAAAGCATTACCAAAGACAATTGCAATCTCTAGGTTTATACAGATTTTTGTTTAAAGAGATATTATCTTTGCAAACTAAAAATCACAATCCAAAGCTCCTGTGGAGGATAGGAAAGTGGATAGTAAATGACCCCCACACATTATGATATCGATAATGAATGTAACCATGAGCAACCTGCAAATAATCTCTATTTGGTGCAAAGTTTGGTGGTGAAAGGTTTTTTTATATTTTCTGCTGCTGAAGGCCTGAGTGCTTGAGCTTTGCCCATCTGAGTGCTCATATAAAGTATACACAACAGAAGGAATGCATTTTGCAGGGTGAGACAGTGCCTGGTGGAGCAGGAGAGGGTACTGTTTTGTGTGGAGAGAAGAGCTGTTCCATCGCTCTGCCAGTCCTGGAGTTCAAAGAGCTACAACCAAATCTGACTACAAATTAGACAATGGCTGCAGTTTCTATCTATGAACAGCACATGATAACAAACAGATGTGAACTTTCTCCCTGCAATTTGGGCATTTTTGAGCTGGGACCCCTGGACCCAGCCACCACACAGTAAGATTGCACAGTGCCTCTATGGATGTACAAAGTTTTCAGGGTGCTTCTGCACAATACTGCAGACCAGCGCTATTCAAGCCTGGCCTGCAGCAAACCAGCTTGGGTGCCTCCAGAGTGTTTACATGCCCACTTTCTCATAGCTGTGCATTTTTATAGATATTAAAATACATTGCTTTAAACAGAAAAAAAAAAAAATCATAATCCAGTGCATTTTTCTTTTGAAGTGTTTTATTTCATCCTTAGAGATTTAGAGCTTTGATGTCAATTTTTTTTCTGGATTATGGCTCAGTTTTAAAACCCATGAGCACTGGATTGCAATTTACCAAATAAAGTAGGTGATCAGTGAGACAGTTACACGCAGTGAGTGAGCAACCAGACACCAGACATAGTACTGCCTGATCACACACAACTAAGCAGCCCAGTTTGCTTTAAAATGTCTGGCATATAACCCTACCTGGAGAAATATCTGAATTATGCTGCACCAGGATGGTCATAAGGTCAATACAGATGGAGGAACAGAATCACGGGCTTTCCCCCATAAATATACCTAGCCTATATCTTACTTAATTACACACTGTTTATCTTGTAGTATTCCTTCAATTTGTCAAGATCATGTTAAATTCAAATCCTCTCTTCTCTATACTTGCAGTCCCTCTCAGCTCTGTGCCACATGCAAATTTAATAAGCTGTTCTCTGTTCACCACAAATAGAAAAGGAGAGCAAGGATGAGACGAACCGCCATGAGGGCTGCCCTCTGCTTGCCTTCCCACCCTGACACTGAGCATGAACTGCAAAACCATACGTAGTTCTCCAAACATAATTTCATCTCAGCTATTTGCTTTACTTGCTTCTAGGAATGTTACAGAAGAAAGTATCAAAAATCTTACTGCTTTTCCCTGTCTATGAGGTCTGAGTCTCTGTCACCACAGGGAGTTTGATTGCCTTGGCATGATTTCTTCTTGATAGATCTGTGGTAGCTGTCACTAATCTCCTTAATATCTTCTAGGAGCTTGCAGACTGTGTCTCTGATTATTTCTCCCAGTCTGTTTCTGGGAGAAATGTGCACTTTTTCACTCTGTAGATCTTTCTTTTTCCCCTCAATAGGATTGGCCCCATCCAGACTCTTTGCCAGGCTTTGCCCAACTTCCATACATCCTGGCAATTCACTAGAAAAATTCACTACAAAATATACTAAAATATAGTATAGTCTATTGTGCAATTCAATTAATGCAAATTATGATTAAATTACCATCAAAAGCTGTTGAAATAGCAGGAGCTTATATGTATTATTGCCTTTTAATTATTCTTTTTGTCTGCAAAAAAGTTGGTTTTCACACTGCTGATACTCATTATGAATGATAGGAACTTTTCATAAATAATATTATTTATGTCAGCCATTATCTGTTTGCAAACATTCATTTTCTGTGTTACAGAATGGAATAAACAAATGCTTTTAACTACTGCAAAGGAAATGTGATTATGTGAATTAGTGGTCAGGGCAAAGCAAATCACTTTTAACCTTATCTGATGCTACAGCTTCAGTGTATGATAGACTTATGTGAATCTCAGAGAGATTTAAAAGGAATTCAGAGGATAAGGAGATCTCTGGTGAAATTCTACTTCCTTAAAAATATGTTTCGATGTGAAAAAAAAAAAAATCTGTGCCATTTAGAGTTGAATTCCAAGGCAAAAAGGAGAAAAGATATCTCACTAGTTGTTAAATAATCTCTCTAAAAAAATCTAAAAAATGCCTAGAAAGCATGCTGGGCTAGTCTGAATATATAGAAAGCATTCAAGCATTATGATATCCAGCAAAAATACAAGTTAATTGAAAGTTCTGGATAAGAAGCCTAACGACCTGCTGGCCTATATGAATTATCTGTAATGTTAATGTATCATTTCTAACACTGTTTGTTTTCTGTCTATAAACTTAATTTCTGTGCTATTCCAAACTACACTGTTTTTCATGTGGAACTTCTAGAGTTTTTGTCACAGGACTTCAGGAAAAAATCATTGAAATAGTATTAACTAAAAGACCTAAAAAGAAGGGAGTGGGAAGAGATTAAAAAAATGACTAATTTGGAATAACGGAGGGAAATTAGTTGTCCGTATAACTTTCCTTAATCCTGAACAAACAACTAACAAGCTGGGAAAATTTTAGTGCATTTGGAACAGATACTTTTTTTCTTTTTTGCTAAGAAGCAAGGGTGAGAGGTCTAATTTGTACTGCACCTTTTCCTCATTAAATTGTCTGCATTGTCTAATGTCTAAATCAGAAATTCCAGTTAAAATCAGGGCACAAACACAGCACCTCTAACCACACTGGCACCCACACTTTTTGTCTGGGATTCACAGTCATTACTGTTCTGCAAAAATGTATCTACATAAGCAGCCAAATCCTGTGACACAAGTAGACTTGCTTAAATCCAAGATGTACAAGATACACTATTACATTACTATGAAATATTCTTTTTCTGTTATGAATATATGACATTTCAGAATGATAGAGAATGATTTAAGATACCACACTGTGAAATACAGCAATCTGGGGTAAAAAAACCCACATATACTCTGTGCAGAAATCAAAGAACAAGTTTTCTATATATATACGCTTTTATCAGTGAAAATTTCAAAACTAATATAACTTCTCAAATTCTCATCATGTTGTAAGGAAATTGAGGATGCACCTATTGATAAAAAGGTAAAACAGAAAGATGGAAATCTGTCTTTGAATATAGTCACATTCCTACTATATCTTTGCTTTCTGAGGAGGAAATGAGAAATATGTTTGACAGTACTGAAATATCTTACCTAGAAAAAGAGTTTAAAGTTTAGTATTTTACCATTGAAAAGAGTTTCTTTCGGGTTTCTAATTATAGCATACTACACAATAAATCTGAGCAACATTTTAAAATGTTAACATAAAAAAGAAATTTCATATTAATATAAATTAATAAATTCCTTAGATTATACTTTAAACTGTTCAAAATTTGTTTGGATGTAGAATAAAATGTATCTTCAAAAACCTCATGTTCTTTTAAATAAAATTATATTCAGATTTATGGTGCTTGATTTGTAGTTTCTAACACATTTCTGAAGAAGATGGAAAATCTTGATTCAGGAAAATAAGGTTCATTTTTAGTTCCTTTAGCAAAAGACAAATTGTTATTCTTTCTCAGATGAGTAGCAAGATTTTCTGAGGAGAACTTTTAATGTGTTGCACTTCTGTGAAGTTTTAAATTGGCACTGAAATCCAAATAATATTGTACCTTTTGGGGTCAGTGACTGAGATACTGAATATCGCTGTGCCTAAACCAAGGAAGTCTTGGTGTTAATTGGTTGCTACAAGTTGATTTAATAACAATATTGTTATTACACAACACCTTCTTTTATTTAAGGAGCTTATATCTTTAACACATGGATCATCAAAATCTACCTGAGGTGAAGAAATATGGTAACAGTTGTTTAGCAAAGGAGAACTGAAGGTCATCCAGGGAATTTTGTTCCAGAGCAGACAAGTAAACACAAAACTCTCCAGTCCCAAGATAAACTGTAGTTTATGTAATTTTCTAGGTATTAACTGAATATTTTGACCTAAGATACCTGGGAATGAATCTGAGAAATAAATGTCTGAGAATGTCGAAATACATGGGATGTTTGAGATACAATGACCCATATTTCTGGTCTATAGTAGCTATCTTGAAAAATCTTAAATAAAAGCCATATCAAAACTCTTAGGAGAAGTGTTATATATCTCATGTTTTTATTAAGTTTCCTTTCTGTAATTTCATGGAATATTTCTACATTTTCATTCCAGCAAATGATAAGTGAAGAAAATACTTACAAACTCGAACCTAAAAACCACTTAGTAGTAAACCAAGTACATTGAAAAGTTCTAAATTGGTGAAACTATTCAAAGTGTTACGAGTCTTACGTCTCCAATTCAGGAAATCCTCAACAAAGTGCTCTCCGGAATAAGTCCATGTATTACATGTAGAATCAAGGCCTACAGGTAGGTGAGAATTTAAAATGCTAGGAAACAAAAACCTCAATCCTCTCAAAGTGTAAACAAGGACTATTTCTTCAAACATGTGTGATGTGGCACATATCAAAATGATTGATGGATATGACAATTATGACTAGGCCGGTCTCATTTGACAGCACCCCTATCTTCAGTAGAAATTTTGTCACTGCTTTGACTAAATGATTTATAGTATGCTCCTTACTGATAGTCTTGGGAGACACCGTGGCAAGAAAAAAGACTGGCAAATACAGGTGATTTAGTGGATATCTTAATTTCTGGGAGAAAAAGTTAGATTTGCTTAGTCATTTTTGACAATGAAATTTTTCTGAGTAATAATGGAAAAATAGCATTGGTGTGATGTTTGCATTCATTGTAACCATCTTTTTATTGTCTGTGGAAGATGCCGTCAACCACAATCAAACTGCAGGTTTACGAGAGACAATGAAGTCAGTGGATGTGGACCTGGGCCAAGACAAGGTCCTGTGGTGGCCAGGGCCATGTAACCTACTGAACCGCCAGATCAGCAAGGATAAACCTTTCCTGGCACCACAGCTGGAAATTTGATTTGCTAATAGCATTGTTTTTCGTGGCAAATATCAACAGAAGCCCTCACTGTTAGCCATTACGATACCCTTTATACAGTGTTACAAGGAGTTAGAGAGCTGATATTAGAAATACCCTTGCCACTCAGACTTCGAGTCCAGGTGAGAGAAGGTAGTTGCTGTTATGGATGATTTATGTATCATTAGAAATGTGTTGCTTATTTCGGCCATTCATCAGGTGTGTTCAGATTGGTTTTTGTTGATTAAAACTAGAAATCTAAGTTAATATTTGACATTATCGCTGCAGAAACAATATAGTGCACAATGGTTTTGACACCAGGGTCACAGTTAACCAGTGAGATAACAACCTGCTCAAGCAATTGCATACAGGAATGCTCTGCAATCATATCAGTGTTTTATCAGAGTGGTTGAGTGCAGTTGATTCAGACCTTTTCAAAACATCATAGACCTAACTCTGTAATACAGTACAATTATTTTCACTCAAAACCCCACACATTTTGAAGAATGTGTATAATTAAGCTTGAGAAACACAAGTTTTGTAAGAGTACCTGCAGAAAAGGTTTCTTGATTTTACCCTTTTAATAAACAGAAGAAAATTCATCAATAATAAAATTGAGTCTGCTCCATTAAATGGACAAAGACATTGATAAAAATAGCAAACATCCCTCCTCCCTCAATTTCATTTGGGGATTTTTATAATTTCTGTAAAAATGTCATCAAAACTCACATCACATTCAGGCACGTGATAATATTCTTCCCATTCTCTGGATAATTTTTTTATGAAATTACTTTTGTCACTGGACTCTATGTGATTGATGATATGGGAAAATGTGTCCACATACAAGGCATCTGTCCAGTTAAAACCTGAAAGAGCATTTGATGCCTCCCAATATGGATAAAGATTGCTGTTGATGACCTTCAGGGATTTTTCAGTATGTTGATTTCTATTGAACATTTGTCAAAATGGTTGATTCCTGGATCAAGATGGACTTTCTTCTGGGAATTAAAAAGTTCTAAGTTTATTCTTGACTAGTTGTTAACATCAATGAGTCCCTATTTCATGTTCCTACTGATGTTATTCCATTGGTGTTTCTACAAATAATTTTTTTTGCTCACTCAATGTAAGGTCTGTGATATGTTCATCCAGGAATAATCTGCACATCCAAGTGATACAGCCCCCAGGGGCAGGAACAAATTCCCCTTTTGCTGACAAAAAATACAGCTTTTGTATTGTGATATAAAAGTCTTGAAAGACTGTCAAATTATAGATTTCAGCAATGGATTAGACTATGATAAACTAAATATGAGGATTAATAGATTGAATGGTTTTGCATGTGTACAGTACAGCAGACCCATTTCATTTTCAAAAAAAAAAAAAAAAAAAGAAAAAAGTGAATATACTCATATTTTAAGTGGGAAAAGTAAAGAAAAAAATATATTAAGATCTTTACCATACTGGCTTATCTCCTGTCTAAATATAAGAAATTTTAAGTAGAGATAGGAAGATTGCTTCTGAATGCTGTTAATGGATATTTAATTTTGATAATAACATGTGCAGTCTTTCTAACAGTAAACTGCCATGTTCTCTTGTTTTGTTTGATTCTTACAACAGCTGGTATAACCCAGAAGCTTTTTGTTTTACCAATGCATATACTTTGAAACTGTCACATGTATATTTGACTAAAATTTTAACCTCCATAGAAAGTCTATCTAAGTTTCCATTTGGTATGCCATATAACATTTAACAGTTTTTTTGTCTGCTTTTGCATGCACAAGTTCCTATAGGCTTAGCTTACATTAAGGTTGAACAAAATTTAAGAGTTAGTAGGATGAGGTAGAAGCAAACATTAGAGAATACTTATGCTTTAGTCTCAACATAAATTATTGAGTTCCTCAGTAGTTTCATAAATAATGCCATGTTATTTAACAAGACATATAATCTAGTGATAAAAGAACATGGACTGGTATATTTATACTCTTCTCAGACTGGGGTTTGTAATTCAAATGTTAATTGTTTGTTTCCCAAAGGCCATCTTGCCATATCAAAGACCATATGAGATCATTAGCTGTGATTATATATAAGCTCTCAAATATTTTCCCTGTTAAATCCCCGTTAATCTGCCCATTTTGATTTCATACCTTTCTATCTGAGAAAAGTATTCCATCTTCCTGGTTGTGCAGATGGCCATATGTCTCTTTTGTCACAGAACTAGAGTTTCCTTCCAGTAACAGATTGGGCAAACACAGAAAAAACACCCATTATACTCAAAACCTTTTGGTATCTGGTTGAAGAGAGCATAACCATCCCAATCTAAGAGCCAAACTGCATCTTCCCCCCCACAAGCCAGATCTGTGTATGGAAGCAACTGGACAGCTGTTGCGGATTTTCTTTCATTTTACTCATTACTGTCTAGGGGCCAGAATGGTATGTTGTTTAGGTTCCAAAAATGTAAGCTGGTACATGGGTTGGTATTCTAAGGTGAGCACTAAAACATTTGAGCAGCCTGTTACTGCCTCTTCAGAGATCTGGTCTACCAGTTTCCATCTGGGTCATGGCAGTGATTTAATTTCTGAGCTCTGTATAGGCCTTTCTCCAAATAATGATGTCCTCCTGAGGGAAGCTCTCAGTTCTTTTTGTGAGTCAGGTTTCTGACAGCCAGCTTGCTACCACTCTACAGGTTTGCACCCCTTCTTCTCTGCATTGTACTTTATGTAATAAATCCTGATTCTAATCCATAATGAAAATACAGTGAGTTCCCTGGGTGAAATAGAGGTGAATCTGTGGGTTAAAACTCCCAGATGATGAAAATTTATGGATTTGTTGTGCATGAAATTCTATGGACTATTAAACAGTTTCAAAGTTTCTCAGTTTTGTGTCCAAATGTTTGTTATTCACTGTCAAATACATTTCTATCTTTCTCTGGATTACTTGCCTTAGGATAAAAATGATGTGATAATCTTAGGATCTGCTGACAGTAAAGAGGTATTTGGTAATGGGACTGTTCATAAACATTCTTTTAAAATTCCAGATAATTTTTTCCTCTAACCACACTTTTCTTCTACCATTGCCTCTATATGATGCAGAGATGGGTAGTAAAATCTTACCATACTTATGAGGAAGATAGTAAAAGTAGTAATTATCATAGAATTTTCACAGAAATAAATATTAGTAACAACCAGTCCTTACTGACAGATGAATAAATGCTTACATTTAGCCTGGCCCCAAATGTTGGACTTCAGGGAAAGAACATGTATAAATTTAGTGATCTTTTCTTTAAACTGATTTGAACAAAATTATATTATTTATATGGCTTTTATTTTTAAGTTGTAGATATAAATGTTTTGTATATATATAGTACTATGAGAGGCTAATACAACCTCTGGAAAGCATTTTCTTTTAGGATGTCACACAAAGCTCAAAAATTTGATGTGGAATTTTACCAAATTCTCTAGTTATTACCCTAAGAATATACCTGGTTACATTTGAAGTTGAAAAGAGTGATACATAATTACATTTGCATTCAAACAAAGAAATTACATTCACCAGTGTCACAAAATGTCAAAACTGTTCTTGTAGCAAGTTGGTCCTCAAACTTTCTAGATGAATGTATTTTTGCTGCTTCTAGCTCTGCAAGTTTTCATTTTCTGTCCATGGGATTTTTGTACTGTCTGCTATAACACAGCATTTCTTGCAGCTTTCCTTGCATTTAGTTTCTGCATATAGTTCAGTGTGGGTCCACTGGCAGCACATAAATGAGATTCAGGCCCATGTAACACTCTGTCTAGCTTGCTGTCCTTTCCTAGGAAGAGATGAGGAATTGATGTGAGAGCAGCATGCAGTACCCAGGCAGCTCACCTGACTGCTGTTTCTGCCTCCAGGGAGCAGAAGAAAAGAGGAAGCAGCATCAAGGGAAGGCTTAAAAGATCTCCTCTGTCTGAGAACACCCTCTTAGCTTGTCTCCCTTGGAAAGGTGGAAACTGAAATTGGATTTGGGCCAGTCCTTTACCACTTAATGTGGGGTAGTTCAGCTGGCTTAGATTTTTGAGTATTATTTTGTTTCAGTAAGTTTTCCTTCCACATAGTTTAAGCTGCTTCTGCTGTCTCTCTCAACATGTTGAACTTCTTTAATATTTTAGTAGTTCATTTCATTGCTGATGCTAATGTGATGTATCATTTCCTGATGGTATTACCAATAAGGATCTTCCACATACTCCTTTTCTTTTTTCCTTCAGGTTGATCTTGATGTTTAAAATTTATTTAGTTGTTGTTACTAATTTTTATTCTTGCTCTAACTTACTGAAAATACTAATTATGTACACATATACATACATGTACACCATAGATAATATATACTATCTACAATATAAGAATATCCATATTGAAGAGACAGTTCATCATGAGTCACCATGTTTTCTCTTGATTTCATGGTTTTGGTAAGTGGCAGCAAGACTTTGAAAGTTCCCTGTTTTTCTTTCATCTTCTAAGAGTCAACAGTTTCAGTTATGGCAAATGAACTGTACTGGTTTAGTATTTATCTGCCTGAGGGTCTTAGTCATTCCACATGTAAAATGAAAATAAAGGGACACTTTTCATGAACTGTGTTGATTTTGTCATTGTGAGATCTCTGGTGGGTGTATTGGAGACACAGCTTCTAAAAAGCCATGAAGTAATACTTCTTCTAAGTACTTTAAGGGCATATGTCTGTCTTTAGTTCAGAGAGAAGTTCCCCAGAGTTTTCACGACTCATCTGAGTCCTGCCTCTTAAAAAGAGAAAGGCAAAGTTAGTAAGTATACAGCTGTACATATTTATTTCTGGAGGATGGAGTCTATTGATATGACAGCCCACATGTTCAAATTTTGGTAACAGCCAAACAGGGTTAGGAAAAAAAATTGTAACAAGAGTTTCAACCTGACTGTCTATCTTTTGTTTTGAGAGAGGAATAGATAAAAACTAGTGGTGTTACTAAGAATGGTGGAATATATTGTGAAAATTGTCTGATTCTGATTAAAAATTTTGCTTTAACTGATTTTTTTTTCCCTGTGAAAAAGATGAAACAACTTGATTTCCCACCCCTCCAAACCAGAACAGCTTCTATTCAAGAGAAATGTCTTCAGATAACCTCCACTTTCAAAGCTGAATAGAAACTGTCAGTGATGTAACTATATAAATGCATTGCTGAAAAATAGATTCAATTTCTGTGATGCACATTCATTACTTGATAATAGAATAATAGAAAAAAAAAAGAAAGTTCAAAAGAAAAAAAAAAAAGGCCTGTTTTTTTCAATTTACATTGTCTCCTTCATATTTCTCAGTCTTGAATAGTTATGTGCTCTTTTGTGCATCTGTGTCTCAAGCTCTGGAAAAGAAAAGCTTTGGCATTTCTTGTGCTCAGAACTCCATTTTTGGTAGGTTTTTATATTTACAAACTGAGTCGCTTCTTTGTCTACAACTAGAAAAAGTAATAGAAGTTCATGGCATAATGTTATTGCTCAAATAGATCATAGTAAGACAATGTTTTTATGAAAACTGACTTAAGACCTTATAATCTTTCTGTATATTGTGAAAATTATCAAATTGTCCTTTCTGCTGCTGCACTGGAGCAGTGTTTTTGCCTTGCAAGGTGGATTCTCCATAGTGTTATACACATAGGCAGAAATTGTCAGAATTCTGACACTAACTATAACTGTGCAGCCTTGTCAAAAACAAGGCTGTTGGGACTTTGAATTCTCTGCCTTATTCCTGAATATGATCATTACCTATCTGATTTCACACAAATATAGTGTATAAAGTTTTCATTCATATCTTTCTATGTTGAGACAATGCTACTGATATAGCATTGTCCTGAAAGGAGATACCAACATTTATATAAAACCTGAACTAAAAAATTAATGGATGAATATTGTAATTAGGGGTTTTTGAACACTGTAGTACCTTCAGCATCGACAGACAGGGGGCATCCAGAAAGGCCTGTATAACAATCGCTAAAGTCTTTATTTTCCTCCTGCATAACAATTGTTGGAGTCACTATTTTCCAGCTACAATGAATGGGTTGATTGTTTCAAAATTTTATTTCAGATGCAATGTAATATATGCATTTTAGGAACTTGCTTTTTTAACAAACATTGTAATATCTTTTATTGAGTTACAAAATTAAATGTAGAAAAAAGCTGCATGATTGTAGTGCAAAACCATGTAACCAAGAGACTCAATTATGCCCCAAAAGCTTTGCCAAATGTCTATTACTGAAAATAAGTAAACAGATATGATTGAGATTTAAGCAAATGGGCAGAAACCATCTTCTAACTTCTCTCCTACGTTTTAAGACTCTGATCCCCATGTCTCAAAACATTTGAGGATTGGTTTGTTTTAATTCTGCAACAATAACACTGAAGATGGCAACTTTCATCCTTTAATTTAAACAAATACCCATGCTGCAAGTCAAAGTCTCCGAAATTCCTATTTCATAGAATCATAGAATGATTTGGGTTGAAAGGAACTTTAAAGATCAGCTGCCATGGGCAGGGACACCTTTCACAGGTTGCTCAAAGCCCCATCCAACCTGGCCTTGAACAGTTCCAGGGATGGGGCATCCACAACTTCTCTGGGCAACCTGTGCCAGTGTCTCACCACACTCATAGAGAAGAATTTCTTGCTAATATCTAATCTCAATCTACCCTCCTTCAGTTTAAAGCCATTGCCCCTTGTCCTATCACTACATGTAACTGTAAAAAGTCCCTCTCCAGCTTTCTTATTTGTTGACAATGAACCTAATATGTCATTCAAAAAAGATCAATTTGGAAAAGGACACCTTTTCCACTACAAAAATAAACAGGTAATTGAGTGACTTAAGATACTAAAAATGTTTGGCCTTTTGAGTCTGGAAAGAGGAGAGGGGTGTTTATTGCTCTCTATCAGTTCATCAAGTCAATAAACACCAGGGAAAGCAAAGAGTTATAAAAGTTTAAGGATTATTTTGGCAAAAGAATAAATGAGTATAAATAGACCATGAATAAATTTAAGGTAGATATTAGAGAAAGGTTTCTAACCATTAAGAACTGATGTTCTGAAAAAAAAAAAAAACAACCTTTGAACAAGAATAACCGTGGAAAAAATGTAATTAGTTATAAGGAACTACTGCTATTTGTAATCAGCAGTTCCACTGTTGCCTGCAGTTTCCAAGGACTGTAATGATGACTCAGAATTTCCTGTCTAGCTCTGTACCCGCCTTCTCCTCAGTGTGATATAGAAAATGTGCAATTTGTAGGTACTGTGAGCCCCACTCACATGCAGGTCTCAGATCTTTACTTAAACTATTTGGAAAGACTAGATGCAGGAAAACTTGAGGATGTCATTTTTATGTAGTAGGACTCACTGTTTCTCACTCTTTGTACAGAAATACATACATTTTTACAGTAACACACACCTATATATTACCCATCAATTCTACAGCTGCTAAAATAGTATATTCACACCACAAATACTTTCAAGGTTCATGCTTTTCATCTTAACAGGGGAAATTACTTTAAAAAATTCTTGTTCTGCTGGATATAACATACACTTTAGCCTATAGAGTAGTGTTAACCATCAAAAACCTGAGGATATCTGTAGCAAGTCCCTTTTTCTCATAAAGAAATATATTAGACAAATCAGCCAGACACCTACAAGCTTCCAGCTCTTCAAAGAAAAAGGTGGAAACTACACATAACATTCTTCCCACAGGGAAGCTTCACAGACACACTGCTGCAAAGAAAAAAATAAGCAATGTGTGAATTAAGGTTTGCAGAGAAAATTGCACAGCCAAAGCCAAGGACCCTTGAAGCTTAACACTTTCCCTCAGAATTGCCTTATAGCTCAAATACTGCAGTAGTGACACACTGAAATGTCTTCTACAAAAGGCATTAAAGGTAAGGTTGAAACTAATGTCTGAGTGGCTATTTAATATTCATGAAGATGGAATTATCAGGAAGTACCAAATGACTAAATAAAGCTCTCCCAGAACTGAACACTGAAGAAAGGAGGTACTGCATGTAAGAAATGACAAGACAAAATATTTCTGTCAGTGCTAGAAAAGTTTATAGCAGGATGATGTTACAGCATATGACACTATCTATAGAAATACAAGCATCAAAGAGAAAGCCCCACAGAACAAATATTTCTGCCATGAATAATTTAACAAATGCTAACCAGCATTAGCTTTACTGACCTTACAACATCTATTGTAAAATAAGCAAATATGACTGGAAATTGGATAAACAATAACAACTACTTTGATGTTTTAAAAAGTTTTCTGAAGATTAACTAGAGCTAATATTTGATCTCGTTAGGAACTGACAAAAACCTAAGTAATTAACTAAGTTATTTTCAGGCAAATAATGTTCACTTGACGATCCATTTCTTCAACAAGACTGTTGTAAGGGGAACTTGAAGTAAAACACACAAGAAGTCCTGCAGTGTTTTCTGACTACTGCAACATGTCTATTATCAAGAAAGAAAGACAGAGGAAAAGTTAGAAAATAAATATAGCAGGGAAAGGAAAATGGACTAAAGATTTTTCTATACATGTAATCTTTCATTAGGTACTTACTAAGTCTATACACTCTGAGCCCTTGTTGCTTCTCACAAAGTCTTAAATTCACATGAAATTTGCTCATGACGAAAGGCCTGATAAAACTTAGGTCTTAAACAGAAAGCTTAAATTCTTGCTAAACTTCATATGGCTTTATGCTTTTTACAGAACTTCATTCAAAGTGTCTACAAATGATGTGACAAACATTTCATAGTTCAACCTCATTAATACAGTAAACTGGTATCCTGAAAGGAGTGTAAAAGAGTAGTAGAAATGGTAGAAGGGAGTGCAGGCTTCAGGGAGAGCAATTATTACTCTGCTTTCCTGTTTAAATCAGGAGTTAGCTTAGGTATTATACACTATTCAAAATTTCCCAATTGCTCAGATTAGCTATACCTCTAGATATCATATATTAGAAATTATGAATGCAGAGCTTCCTTGCAGTAACCTACAAACAAGAAGACAATATCTAGAATCTCTTCATACTACTTGTGTCTAAAACACTTTTCTCAGTTGTGGGCTGAGATGTCTCTTGAGAAATAGTAATGACGCTATAGCATTTTGCTGAGAGATATGAACAGAAAAATACTCTGTGGAAAGGATTGCCTCAGAGCCTCTGCAGAGTGAAGAGGCCAGAGGAAATATATCTCCCAGGGGTGAATAACAGGTAACATCCTTTCTCTTATATCATGCATAATACATTTTTCTTTTTCCTAAATCTCTTCAACCACAGTCTCCAACCTAGGAGAGTAAGACCTACATTTTTACTCTATTCACTTACATTACCACCAGGAGACTAAAACCTTCACTTAGCTTTCATGTACAGGGAGGAAAAAAAAAGCCACATTATTCCTGGTGTAAACCTTTCTCTGTAATACATGCTATACCCTTCACACTGCCCCCTTCCTGCTGCCTGTGAACCAAGTGCCAAAGGCTCTGCTCTGACACTGTACAGGACTATAGCCTTGACTCAAACTGCTGAGAAGAGCTGTGAGGAAGGTCATGGAGGAATAAGAAATCAGAGAAATTAGACTGCTGAGATTAAATCATTAAAAGATTAAATCATTACCAGAGCAAGGAGTTAAAGAAAAAAATTTCCCTATGGGAAGGCATAAATATCTATGGGACACAACCTGGCAGCCTAGCTGGTGTTGGGTTATTGGGTCATCACATCAAGTTATCAACTTCACCTGCTCTGATGAGCTGGTGGAAAATTACATCTCAACAACACAGAGGAGTTAATTTATAGAAGCTGCAGAGGCCAGCCCTTTCCCACTTGGTTGAGGTTCCCTGGTTAGCAAAGACTCCTCAGATACTGTGTCAGTGAGCACACTAAGGTTTAGCCTAACATTGCTAGATCCTAGCCATCATTTATATGTTAATCGATAAAAAAATTCGTTGGTACTTTTAAGTTCTGTATATTTTGCTTTCAGAGTCTCTTTGCACCCAGCTAAAGAAACCTGAACAAACTGAGCAGAAGAGCTATCACTGGAAAGCTTCCTTGTGACCTGTCATTTCTGTTGTACTTGTGAAAAAAACTAGTCATAGTGCAGCTATATCTGTACTCCTGAAACACTAAAGTATATTTGGAACTGGGTGGAAGATGGCAGATGTTTAATACCTCCTATGACTTGCACCAGTGAGCACATTTGGAGAGGAAGTGAAGACGATTATTACACCCAGTTGGAGCTTCAAGGAGAACTTAGTACAAAGCATAAAGTATCCTCATCAGAATTTGCTCAAGAGGATACAGTAGTTAATAATACTTCTATTCTTTTGAAGAGTGCCAATTTTATTCCCATTTATTTTCACTACTTTACATAAGAGAGTTCCTGTTTTGAGATTGAAGATTGATTATAAGATGGTCTGAAGTACTGAGACAAAGATGAATGCAATCACATTATTGGTTCAGCAAACAAACAAAAATCTTTATCTATTATGATAATCTTACTTTCTTAGTACCACAAAAGAAATAAAAAAAAATCAAAAATCACAGGCAAAAAGACTTTGAAATTTTAGCATACCTCTACCCCCTGATTTTTTGTTTGTTTCTTTGGGTTTTTTTGTTTGAGGAAAAAGAAGAGTTTTAAACACTGCTTAAGTTCACATTTCCATCTATGCTATATTAAACTGCTAAAAAGCAAAGTAGCTTAAAAGTTTGGCTAGACTAGTTACTAGAAATGTATCCCAGCTCATGATAAAACTCCATTGTGGTTAATGAAATGTAAATATTTACCTGTACCATCACTCACATAGTAACATTCTACCTATTGAAATTCCTCAGCTTCAGGTGGTGAGTACTGTTTCTTACAGGCTACAGAACATCTAAGGTCTAGATGAGACAGAAAAATCTGACATACATAACTTTATTGAGTTTATTTCAGCACTGTAACAAAAGCAGAGACACAAATAAAAAGAAGGAAAGGCAAAATATTATTTACAAAAATTATAAGCAGAATAAAGAAGCCCATATATTCTCCTTTTTTAAAAACTATTGCTCTTTTCTAAAAAAAAAAAAAAGTCCCTTCTTTAGAGTTACAGTAGATCTAATAGCGGATTGTTCTTTTCTTATGAAAATTATGATTATTTTTTCATTTAAGAAACTTACTGTCGTGTCCTCTTGTTCCTTTAAACATTTTAACTTATTCAGTCTTTAAATATATCCTCTTTGAAAACACCGCCATCACACTGTATATGCTAAGTAAACAACAATGCTTCATGAAAAGACTTTTACATGTTCAAAGTGCTAGGTAAACATTCACTACTGAAATTATAGACATTAGAGCTAGAAGAAGCACTCAGGATTTTTTTTTTTTCCATACCTCTAGTCTTCAATTAGGTGCCATTTTATCCTATTTAGAAAACTTGTCTCTGTCTGACAGTCTCCACTGCCTCTCAAAATGAACAAACCTAATACAAAATAATAATCTGTTTAATACCTAACCTTGCCACATGGATATCATATTTTCCTTCAACAAGGTCATTCCTTTAAGAGTCAGTTGCCAAGGATATTATGGAATAGGTTTGCAGACGGGAGGCAGGAGTTGTTTGTTTAGATGTTTTATTTTTCTCCACAAGTTGACCTTCACTTGTATTTGACTTTAGAACAATGAAAAATTAGTTTTTAAACAGATGAAATATTACAATTTTACTGTATACCTACTGAGGGCTTTCTATACATTTTTGTAAGTGTAATGATACATCTTTCACTTGATGTATGAATTCCTTTGTTAAGCTAAAAACATTTTGTGGTGGTAAAAAGTAATTGAGAAAAAAGTGATCCAGTAGAACAAAGACCATATGCATATGCAGATTACAGTACAACAGAGTTGATGGTAATCCGCAGGTCCTTCAGTATTCACCGTGGAATTTGCTTCAGAGCGTTGTGGAAGAATTTCCTTCAGGAGAAGACACTAACCTGGGCTCTGTACATCGTCACACTTTCCCGTGCTATCAGCAGAATTGTTGCCAAGAGAGGACTGTCATGTGGGCACCTTTGTACTGAGAAGTTATGTGCAAAAGTGTTAGTCTGAGATAAATTAAACCAATGTGTAGGGTTCTTCTAGCTCTGGATTAGAAACAAATGTTTGAATAATGTTGAGTTCAGGACTAGTGTTTGAACCTTCCCTCTGTCTGAATTTTGAAAGGCTCTCCTGGTAGTTACTAACAGGCATGGTTGTGAGATGATAGCTGTTTCTGGTCACTATCAGCAACCTCTGGTTACTGCAGAACAGCAGTTCGTGTTCTGGAAATCCAGAAATGCCATTATCACTTCAGTGTCTCATCCAGGGCCACCACTGGAAGCTTTAATCCAGAATATTGCAGTAGTATGAGATTTAGTAGCAGTGATCTTAAGTTCGGATCCTTTCAAAGAAAATGGATGAATTTCTCAGAAGGTAGTTACTGTAAAACAATCATAGAGTCAATAGAAACACTGGCATACTTCTCTGTGAAACTGAAATGTTTGAAAGCTTCTACACTCAGATGCCCTTGTACCATCAGGCAGTCAGCAAGCAGATTCTTAAATTAAAACTAAATGAATGAAAACTTTCTTCTAAATCCCCCTCTACAAAAAAACATACAGAGTCCACTAAGAATTTTACAGTCCTGTAATTACACCGACTCATTTTAGCAGGCTCTTTCTCTTACATGAAAATTGCCATGTACTGATGTAGCTGAGGATTACATTAATTACACCTTCTTTGGATTTCTCTTTGTTATTTTCTTTTCACTCCATAAATGCCATCCAACCACTTCTGAGGACTAGTCAATGACAATTTAGGTGACAAATCAGGAAAATGGTTTCAGTGACATCCTCTCTTTCCGCAACAGATCTAATATATAGTTGATTTTGACTTTTTAATGCATTGAATTTCTTATATACAATTTACAGACAGTCCACTACAGTTCAGGTGTAATTTAGACACACATAGTGTAAAATGGAATCACTCACAAGTATATGAATTAAGCATGTGCACAGAGTCTTTTATTGCCTCTGAAGTCTGTTCAAATAGTCTTCAGATTTGGATACGAGGATGGCATAGGCTCAACCTGGCTGCTATCTTTAGAGTGACTTCACAAAGCTACCTGCTCCTGTTACAGTCTGCAGAGCCACAAGAGGAGCAACATCTTCCCTCTTAAGGAAGCAGAACCCGCTGCGATCACATTGTCTTTCTCCTTTCTCATATAGGTGTCAAAATGGTGATTTTTATTTTGATTTTTTTATGAGCCTGTATAACTCTAGACCATTTTTATATGGTTTAAAAGTTGAAATATGTCTTCTAGCCTGCATAGGTTAGAACTGCAGTTTCTAGCACTAGCACAAACCAATTTGTCTGACAAATGTTCTAAGGTGAAGTGCCATTATTTTTAGAAATCAGGTCAGTGGATAATTATGGAGGAGACAAACCCAGTCTCATCTGCGTTAGCTTACTTCAGATGTTTTTCTACAGCTTGCTGCAAAATCTTTAAAATGCTAACAGAAATTCAACATTTCAATAAATGACTAAAATGAAAAAAATGAATTATCAAAGGGAAGGAAGACTGAACTTTTTTGCTTCAAGGGATTTTATATTTCAGTATTTTCCATAGTGATAGGTAATTCTCTAATCTTTTGTACCAGCATCCAAATTACACACTTATATATTTTAATTCTACTAGGAAACAAAGATAATGAACAGCACTTAAGAGGAGCCTTACAGACCTGAGTAAATGGGGGGAAAAAAAAAATATTTCCTTTAACTGAGTAAATCCACACATCTTTACTAAGTGCAGAATCTGACAATCTGTCTTGAAAACATTAATATATAGCCCATCATTGAGGAACAAGAAAAAATGGGTTTTTTTGGATGAGATTATTAGTTGAAGGGTTGTAGTACCTCTTGCCCCATTTAAGGTCTAAGAGCAATCTATGTCTCTATTTCCTGATTGATCAGCTGTAATAATCTTATGTAGATGAGGAGCTGATATGTGTTTCAATAGCCTTTGAATATATTGTAAACAGAACTGCTGCATCTGATGCAAACATAGGCTAGGTATCTTATATATTTATTTTAAAAAATATTTTTAAACAAACATACACATATACGTGTATATTTATACATATGTGTGTATTTCCAGATTGATACAGGTGGCACAAATGCCACCAGCTGTCACACATTGGAACCTTGTACCTGCCCACCAGTGCACTGATTTAAGGGGATACTGCCGCATGGACAACCTCTCACAGTTAGGCTCTGTGCTTGGATGATGCAGATCAGCTCCTGAAATACAAGTCTTTGGAGTTATCCTCACTGATAGATTTCTATGTGTCACTGAATAACACAATGCCAGTTGATTTTTTTTTTATTCTAAACACTTCATGAAATGTTATTCTCTTTTAATCTTTACATATCCTTTAAGAATAAAGACATTAGGTCAGGTCCTTGTGAATTTAAAACAATTTTACCTCTGGCAGAATAAAAAAAAAAAAATTAAAGAGAGGAGGAAGATGAAATCCAAATTGCCTTTATACTTTCAGAATGAGGTGAAGTACCTATGGCCTTAATGAGATTCTGAACCTTAAAATTTTATTCCTTTTTTTAGTGTGATGGTGTGAAAATTAGAAATGCACTATTTGTGCCCCGAAAAGCTTTCTAGGAAGAGGGTTGAGTTCACTGGCATATTAACAAGGGTAAATGAACAGCCATGTTCCCATCATCTGCCTCATCTTTCTTCCCTTTGGCTAGCTGCCCAAGGTTATTCACCTTACTAACCTGATTCCACTTAAAAGCATGTTGAACCAAATGGAAATTTAAGGAGGAGGCTCAAAGTGAAGGCAATCATTAAACATTACCCTTTGGATTAGGAACAAGTATGTTCTCTTATCATTCTGCAGGTGACTTCTTGCTGCTTAAGCTAAGTCAGAACAGGAAACCCTGTAGAAACAAGAAACAAAGCTCAACACGACTACAGAATATCATAGTAAAAAGGCCAAGTTTGAAATTTGCATTTAAGATCTCTGTTCAGTCTTGGAAGACGCTGGAAACAGAGTCACGCTGAAGAGAAACCTTTGGAAGTGGAAAGTAAGAAATATTCTTACTTCAAAATATTTCTGTAAACAAACTTTTTTCACAAATATTGTGTCCATTATATATCCATAATAGCCTTTTCAGAAAAAGTATCAAAATATATTAGTGCAGTAGTTTTAAACTTTGTTTGCAACCCTGCAACTTTGCAATCCCTTGTTTCAATCCTACAAAGGGAATTTTAACAGTTTGGTTTTTCCATATGTTGTATTTACCTTAGTGTTTTAGGGTGAAAAGTGTGCTTTTAAAGTAAATCTCAGAGTTGTCACCAGATCCCAGGCTTTGATTTGCATTGCAAAGTAGTTTGAGCTAGGTCACTTTTAACTAACCAAAGAGAAAGATATGACTCAGGTACAGCTGTGAGTCACGAGTGTAATGGTGGTCAGAAGTCAATTCCCAGCCTCCCACCCTCAGTATGAGTGTGCATTTCAGGTCCTCAGCTCCGAGTCTCTCACTCTGTAGATCTTCCCTGTTGTGGCAGACTACTTGCTAAAGCAGACATCACCTTAGTTATCTCTTGTGAACACCAGGCTTTAAGACTACAAGTTCAAAGACACTTTTACAGAGAACCAAGCCTGAGGAATATATTTGTTACTTCAGCCTTCCTCCCGAGGAAATATTGATCGATGGTTTCTTTTAGTGCCACATTAAACACTGACCTGAAAGTTGTTTGGATACCAAATTGCCTTCTGGAACAGATGGATTTTTTTTATCCAGGAGATTAAAAAAAGTCAAAATCAAGTCACTGCTTTTCTGGTAGTGAGGAAAAGCTGTATTATTTCAGAACTGATTAAACTTCCAAAGTCGTATCATGTGCATGGCAGTATAAACTCTGCCAGAGTTCTGCTGGAGAAACTCTTCTCTGGTTGTTTCCATACTCTGAACAAAAGTTTGGAGAAGATACTGAGTGATACTGCAGTAATCATGGAGGAAATACTCTGTTCAAGACAGGCCAAAGAAAATGCATGATTGCCAGTATAAAAATTTGTTGTTTGTCAGCCCACAGACACCTTTGTGTAGGTTCATTTTTTTTTTTTTTTTTCTTTGCCTTATATGCAAAGCTGGGATAATCAGCCATCTGCTAGGTAGGAATCCCAGCCTAGTTTTAAAATGTGCTCCAATATCTTTGGGTAGAGGGTGATATGGAAGGTATTACTATGTGTGAAAATACTTAAAATTAGTAAATTCATTGCCTACTTGTTGATATTCTTACAGAGATAGATGGAATTAAATCAACAATACCCATTAATTCTAAGAATAGTGACAATCCTATGGGAAAAGAAAGATCAGAGATATGGTTACCAGTCCCATTCGCCTGCTTTCCCAATTGCTCTACTGTACAGATTACTTCAAAGCATACAGAATATATTTGGTGTCTCTGTTAAGTAAAAGGGTTATTTGTGTATGAGTGGAGAAAGCAGGTGGTTTATTTCATTTGTGAAAACCCCTTTTCACTTCCAGCTGGAAATGCTGAAAAGAGTGGAAAAAAAGTGTCAGGTTTGCTTTTGGGGAAAAAATAAATAAATAAATAAATAATCACATTGCTCTTGGCAGCGACCTCAGCTTCCAAAAGGAGGTGTTAGTCTTGCATTATTTCCCAGCACTGGCTGATCAGGAGTGGCATTAACCTAACTTTAGTAGAAGCTCTTTTTAGCACTCTCAGCCAGAAAAGAGTCAAAGTGAAATGACACATATGAATGGTACAACAATGGGGAGATTACATTAAAGAAAAAAAAAAAAGAAAAAGAAAAAAAAAGAAGAAAAATGCTAGACCTTCGTGAGGGCTCAGGTCAGAATATATATAGTTGGAATATTAACTGCAGCACTGGAAATTGTTTGCCAGCTCCAGTCCTTATCGAACCTGATGCAGCTTGACACCTTAACATTGTAGTACAGAGACACTACCATGGCTCCACAAGTAATTAAAAAACATAGCTGACTTCAACACAATACAATACAATAATAAGCAGCATCATACCTTGGCTAGAAATTGTTTTCAGAGAAAACTTCAAGCTTTTCTGTCTAAGCAAAAGAAAAAGGAGGCACTTTGATGTTACAATAGTTGTTTTTGTAAAATGTGAAGTAATTTTTTTCTTCATGAATGCTGTATTACTGAAAAGTACTTTGATTTTATGCTTTTTTCAAGCACATTGAATTTTACATTCTTTTTGGTCTTTTGAGTTCAATAGTTGTATGAGTAATTATATATCCTGCACAAATATTCCAATGTTTATATAGTTACCAGGTTATAACTAATTAATGTTAAAAAAAAGTACTCAAAATAAGTTAAAATACTGTATTTTGAAATATCTACTTATTTTATATTCAAACATATATTCAAATGTTAATTTTTAAATGAAATATTGGAACAAAATACCATGGCTGATTCAATTTTTTTCCAAAATTTTATGTCTTGAGGAAAAAAATACACAGCTACCACTCTTCCCATTCTGAATTGAATTCCCTTTGATGAACAGTGATGCAATAGGCAATGTCACTATAAAGAACACGAAGCAGTGAACAAACATGTCTGTCCTATATGAATTTCAATGTTGAAATTATATCTGTGACTAGACATTGACTATTACTGCAAATATGTATGTGATATTCATAATGACACATTTGTTAGTGTCATTAAAAGTATTACACCAGTATACCAGACATTAGGTGGAGGTATAGTGCTACTCTACCTATTCATATAGTTCAAACTCTGTAGGTATCGAGGATCACAGAATCAACAGAGCAAGAGATGTGCTGAGAAACTTTCTGAGGAGAAAGCTGGACAGTTGCATGGTGAGGTGACCAAAAATGATTCAAGCCCTCACTGAACATCCAGTTTCACAAGGTCTTGCAATTTATTACACAGACCCTTGCACTTCTCTAAAGAAAAATATAGGCATATATCTGGATTTTAGCTGATTTATAATATTTATCTTTCCATTTTGCTGTATATTTTAACATAGCCAGTATTTAACTTTGCATTTAAAAAAATTTCTTTTTACTAAATTCCTTCTTTAATGCATCATGTTGAAATATCTGGATTACCACAGTACATAGAATACACTAGAGATAGCCTCCTGCTTGATATATAGTGAGATAAAGTTTCTATTTCATTACATTAAAGATTGGTGGTAGCACAGAAAATGTACTGACTGTTAATGCTCTTAACTCATGAATAGCAGCTGTTTCAGCTCTTGCTAATTCCTCTTTTAATCCCCTTTCTTCTTTACACAACTTTGAAAAAACTTTGCATGTAGTCTTACCATTTGTATTAGTATTGTCTTTACATAAGGTTTCTTTCTTGTGTAAGAACTCTCTCTTCTTTATTTCTACAAATAATTACAGGCTCATTACTGCCATTGCCCTCTCCTCTGCTTTCATTGCTTTCCCTGAAACCAGCCATTTGTTCAATTTCATTAGCGTTAATAAATACAGGACAAAGCTTGAGAGTTTCTGTTACCCTGAGTAGGACTAGCGCATTACACTCTGTAGGAGGTCAGAGAGGGTGAGTTTCTTTAGCCGAATTTTCCATCAATAAAATGAATATGATAATTCACTGGAAAAATCTGCTGCTGAGAGCTTATTCTGGGTGTGTTGCATAGGCAACAATCACTAGGTAAAGGAATTGTGTAGGTGTAGTAGTTGGCTTTTTCTGAGTAAAGCACTGATTTCAAAAGTGCCACAATTTTGGATTTCAGTGGGAGCTGTCAACAACAGAAGTGTTGATCTGGTAGGCTCTTAGTGTTAAGACTGACCTGTAAAAGGAATTTTGCAAGTAGCACTGGACAAATATCAGTGGATAGTAAATTCTCTGGAAGTGTTTGTTGTGGGGTTTTTTTGTTTGTTTGGTTGGTGGTTTTTTTTTTCAGTTGATCTGCAATTATTCTTGGACTTGAGCTGAATATAGTTCTCGCTGAAAGAAACATCTCGAAATAGGATGACTCACTACAGCTGACTCAAAGGTTAGAGAAGGTACTTCGTTAGAACATTTTAAATTATTTTATTTTTTTTTAAAGAATTCATTCACCTACTTCAGGTTTGAACAATATTTTGAAAAAGAAATGTCTTAACCATGAGATTACAAAAGGTTTTCAGCATCTTTTACTGTCACAGAGGAAGTCATATATGAATAAAAACTTCATTGATGCTAGAAACACAGAGTCCCACTAGGTCAATATATTCTACCAGGTCAAAGAAACAATCTCGATGACCTTTTGAGTAATGAGTAGAAAATAGCATACTTTCTCCAAAACCATCTTCAAAGAACTATCACTATATAACATGCTTCAGAGGTAGGTCATGTGTTCAAATATCCTTATGCAGTGGAAAGAATGGCCAACTTTGAATGATAATTTTGGTTGTTTAATTACTGAACTTCCAGACCACAAAGAGTATGGTTAGCAGATTTTGAGCTGTTTAGTGATCTCAGCAAATACTACCTCTGCATTTTACATATCTGAAACAGTAGGGCTATGTTCATGACAGACTGTCTTTATAAATAAAAAGCTAATTGCAAAATTCAGGTTTTGAGGCAGATTGTAAAAGCCTATCAACAATTAAAAATGACATAAAATGTTTTAGTATAGGCTCATGTCTAACTTTGAGCTAAAAGTACAGTGAGGTCCTGTGGTTATTAAGTCACATAAACTAGAATGAAGGCTGGCATGAAACTCATAGAAATCCACTGTGGTTTGTGTGCAACACTGTGTAAAATCAGCTCTTGAAAAGCCAAGGGTAAGCTCTTGTTTGTGCAACAACAGCAGTCTGTGATTGTTAGGGGAGATGTCAGTGGCTTTTTTAGGGACCAATTTCCATATATTTACTTTCCTGCCACTGAGTTCAAAAGGGTTTGTCCTGGCATGGAAAGCTGGCAGAACAGAGGCAAACTAAAACCACTGTTTGGCAGTTTGACTACTGCTTGCTTCTGCTTGTGAATAAAATTCCTCTAATAGACATATAATGGTGACTATACAGTCTGTAGTATCTTGTGAGAAGAAATTGAGACAATCTAGGGATAACTCAGCTGCATTCATAAAGGTGTATGGCATGTCAGACCTTTTCTTTTCAGAATTCTGGCCTTGCTATAACTGCTCTTGAGCAAAATCTACTGACATTCTACAAAAACAGGGGATTAAAAAGCTTCTCCAGCTTTCCGATGGGGCTTGATGAATCTGGATAATTATTTCTGTCAGAATGTCCTGTGTACTGACAGAAAATTAGAAGTGATTTTCTGTTTAATTCACCTCTCTTTCCACATTGACAGTTTTTGTAAGCTAGTGATGTATTTCCATATGCACTGGGAGTAAGGGTTGAGTAGTGCTGGGCAAAATCCTGCAGCTTTTTCTTATTGTACATGACTTCATGGAGAAGACAGTTGCTTCCCATTTTGCTTGCTTAGCAATATGGATGCTTGAACATCAACAATTATAAATGAGAGTTTAATAGGCACAATCCTTAGTCAATTTGAGATGTTACCCCTATGATGGTGGGGTCTCCTTGGATGAGGACAAGAAGTCAAACTGCAATTACCTACATTGTGATGCAATGTGTTAACCATAACAGGCATGTCAGAGAATATTTTCATTTTTGTTCTTGATGTTCTTGAGAATCATCTCTTTAGTGGTATTTGTAAATATATTATAAAATTTAATGATCCAGGCTCCATTGAGAGGTTGTCACTGTGCTGTTTCTCTCAGATAATAAAAGTAGATTAAATCTAATACATTTCTGCTTGCATCTCATGTAAAATAAAAACTTGTTGTGTTTAACAGTGCACGTTCTCTCTCTCTTTCCTCTGGTATCCTTGCTGGTAAATTGTGACTGCTCCCACCTGGGACAACTTTGGGATTTGTAACTGGAAACAACTTTGGTTTTCCAGTTCACTAGTTCCAACAATCAAATTCATATCATAGATTCCAAATTGGCATGTATTTTGGCATGCCAAGAAGGAGAGATTTACTATTAATAGATGGTACATCTCTGCTTCAGCAGTGTAAGTTGGCCTTCAGGGGACTTCAGAAAAGAGCAATAAGCACTATCACCACAAGCTCCTAAGGGTCTGTAAGGGAGAAGTTCATCTCAAAAACAGAAGACACAAGCATCCTGCCCTGCAGAAGCTATTCAGTGTGTATGAATTATAACAATATAACCTTTATCAAGAGTCTGTCTGCTTTGGATTGACTTGGAACAATATATATTTTGACATGTAGTGTAAATCACACAACAAATAAAACGTGCTGTCACCACCTCTTCCTATTGCAACATTTAAATGCTGATGACTTGGTCTAAAGGTTTGGTTTGGTTTCCACCAGTAGGTGGCTACTGCTGAAACTGGGCCACTTCCGCGGCGTCATTACCTTGAATTTTGGAAGATATGCAGTGTTCCAAAACCCAAAGATCATGCATTATTCTTTGTACTCTTAAAGGAAATAATTGAATCTTGTTTATAGAGTCATTATATGTACATAGAAGAAAAGTAGAAAGACAATAAGCTGAACAGGAAAAAGTTTTAACCAGCACAAAGAAACAGCAAAAATCATAATATGACCCAAATAAGATTTTACTTGCACAAAAATAAGAGAAAGGGGAAAGAAATATTTTAAGAAGTGATAAGGAATCAGAACTGTTTTTCAGCTGAACATTATTCCTTGGTTCCCATGAGTTGTGGAGTACTCTTTAATTTATCATCTTAGCCAGGGTGTATGACACAACTTAAAAATTTAGAGGAAATGTACTTAGAGAGATGTCATTTTATTACTGTTATAAATAGAACATCATTTGGAAGATTCCACATTTATAAATATTTCATGGAGTTTGATGGTGTGTTAGAATGAAAACAGAACAAAGCCTTAGGGTCACAGTCAACCCCAAAGGCATCTCTTTGCATTGGCAAAGGCTATTCACCCTGGGGAGATACTGCTTTCAGAAAGCCAGACTGAGAAAGCTGCTATCAGCCTGGGTTTCTGAAGAGTACTGCTGACAGAGGAAACAGAATTTTAGTCTTCTGATTGCTTTCAACTGCAGTTGCAAACTGTGTTTGCTAACCAACCTTAACTCATGTCACTCATTTTTTGAGACAAAGTCCACCCTTTCTTCTTTCATGAGACCTTGATGGAGAACAGTGCATAGGCAGTTTGTATCCTCGCTGCCACACTATAGCCTGACACAACCTTTAAAAACCAAGGTCCGTAAATTATGATATTTGCAAAATATTTGCCACACTGACCCTTGAATGACTATAGCCTGTATTTAACTCAAAAGTGCTCAGCTGAGAAGCACTTCTAGGGTGAAGAAGCGTGCAACAGTCTTTTGAAAGCTCCCTTTTCTGGAAGACTTTCCAACAAATGACTCATGTAAGACAGATGCTGCTGTGCTCTTTATATCCCCTGTGCTAGAGAAGTTCCTTTTCTTCATTCCTACTAGGTAGCTCATAAAATATTTTAAACTTACACAGCACAAGATGTAGGGTTTTTTCTATTTTTTTACCTCCCAACCTTTAAGAAAAGCTGTGAACCCTCATTCTCTTTTCATTTCCTATAACACGGAAAAAGCCCAGTTTGTAATCACTGCAGAGAAATGACTAAAGTTTTGCAGAGATCTTTTCTGGCCTTTTGATACTTATTATTTTATATCAGCAATGAATAATTCTCAATGTGGCAAGATTCATGTATGTAGGGGGAGAGAAATGCAATCTTTCACCTCACTCAGACACAGAACCACCACAGCACTACTTTATTAGTTGTCAGCCATATCACCCTTAATTAGATTCAAAGGTCCAAGATATCACTTCATAAGACAATTGAAGTGTGGGAAAGAGAGATGGCCATAAGTGATTTCTTATGGTACAAAGCATTTAATGAATTATCCAACTACTTTTGGGATTTTTTTTCCCCCCATGCATTACTCTCATATTTAATAAAAAAAGGGCTCAGATTCTACAACGCTGGCATCAGGGAAAGGTTTTTTATCTATATACAAATGATTATTACAGGTTTAGCAGTTGTCATTAAAGTAATACTTTTTTTTTTCAAAATGCTTAAATTATTATCATCACAGAAGTTGAATCAGTTATAAAAGTACAAACCAGCTTTACACCAATGCCTCTGTGTGTGTGCATTTGTGTAAGCACACAAGCACCTGTACTTGTACACATGCAGGAATTGCTATATTTGTTCCCTCAGGTAATAATGGTATTTAATTACAGTGTTACAGTCTATGCATAAAGACAAAGTTTTATCTGATTGTTTTTGAATTTTTGTTACTCAAAGGAAATTTTCATCTCCAATAGGTCCAGTCCAATCTTAACACTAAAGACTTTTGTTTAAATTTGTTAAAATCAGAATTTAATCATTTGGCTGATTAGACTACCTTAGTTCCCTGGAGGTACCACTTGCAGTGTTCAGCAGTCTTTTCTAGGCTGCTAGAAATAATTTTTTTCCCTAAATATTAGTCATCCATGGTATAATAGCAATTTCCCCTAAGTTTAATAAATAAGAAACTAATTTTGCAAGTGATTTTAATGGAACTATACTTGACTGCAGCATCTGCCCTGCATCACTCAAGACCAGAAGCTAAGCTAAGTCTTGTATTTTATTCTTTCTTGGCCAGTGCTAGAATTAATATTCTTGCACACACTGGCATGCTTTCAGAAGGACTGAATTAAAGTCTGACAATTTCAGAGCTTGCTCAGTTTCACTGCATGGAGTAGCAAACTCTACATCACAGCTACTGGTGGTTTCCACAGAAGATGAGCAGAACTTTCCACTGTATTTACATGCCGGTAACTTTCTGTTCTCCCTTATTCTACAATGTTTAGATTTTGAACAAGAGCTAAGACCAAATAATATTTCAATGGAGACCAGAAGTGATGCATCATTACCTTCTTACTTCTATAACAAGTTGCAGTTTGTAATCATATATTATAATAATGAGTAAAAATTGAGTTAAATGCTAGGAAATTATATCCTATGGCTTTGTTAGTTATTCAAAATGTTTATACAACTGAAAGGGAGCTCCTGATGTCTAATATTTTATTTACAAATCTATCCTGTCAAGCAAAGCTGTTTTAGCAGGAAAAATAATCTCTCACTCTCTATTTCTCAAGCCTAAATTCAATAAAGACATTACACACTAGATTATCTATTATTAAATATTTTTTTAAAATACATTATAGGCAAAATAAAATTGGTTAACACAATTTAGGAATGGTTAACCATGATTAAAACTGGTTAACATATTCCATGATCCTATCAGGTTTCATGGGTGTTACATTGTGGCTACATAAAAATGAAAATTTCCAAAGAGTACAAACAAAAGACCCCACAACAAATCCCATCCCAAAATGTTGTATCCCAGGAAGTACCACTAAAAAAGTCAGGAGGTGGGACTGTTCTCTCTGAGCTAATGAATCAACAGGGTACCACAGTGCTATTTGATTCACTACTTACTTCCCTTAGGTACAACTTCTGATCTTTCCCTTCTTTTGATTTTTGTATCTGACACCAAATAGCATAAGGATGATCATATTAATCACTCACAGAATTTACAGGTAACTTCCCCTCTGAAACAAATGCAGTCTCTGAATTCTTGTTGTGAAGATTTTGAAAACATACATCTGGCCAAATGGAGTTTGTGTTCAAGCCGCTGAGTAGTTCACTTACCAATCCTAGTTTCTAAAAAATACTATTTTCTCATTGAATCTACCAAACATTACAAAATTTTTCAGCCAATTAGTTTATAGATGCTCCTATCAGATAATTTTAGACAACAAAATTCCTGTAGTAGGTCTTCTTTTCCTAAGGAGCCATGGTATGTCCCCTGATTTCTGGTTAATTTTATATCATGAAGAGTAAATATAGTGTCTGGTCTGAATCCTCACACAAGATATTATTCCTTCCAGTTTCCTTCAACCGCTAGTGACTCTCTGAACCCAAATTGAGAATAACAAATAACCAAAATTAGGATACAAATATTTTTTTGGTATTCTTATTTTACTGTTGCTAGTCAACCCTTCTAATTCAAGTGCTAAAGACAAAGTCAAATTATATTATGATTCTCAAGTTATTTTTCAGATGTTCTTGATTTTGTCATGAAAACAAACTGACAGGATTTTTTCCACCTCTTCATGATGTGCTTGATTTTAATAAAAAACATTCCAAAGTTAACAAAAGTTCAAGAAAGCTTTCTGTGAGGTGGTCTTGAAAGTTATGAGCAGTTTTAGATCAAGAAGAGAGAATCAAATTGACAGAAATACTGGTGAAACCCAGCCAGAAGAAGAGCAGTCAAAGGAACTGTAGCTTATTGGTCATGACATTGGCTTAGGATTCAGGAAACCTTTCTGTGCATTCAAAGAGACACTTGACTTGCTCTTTGGTGTAAGACAAAGTACTTAATTTGTCTGTATATTGGCCTTCCAATCTTTATGTCATCAGTAGCTGTATCAAATGCTAGAATGTATTTGACAAAACCTAGTCATCTTTACCCATTAATTCTGTGTGTATACCCCAATTCAGAGCATGTGATTGTGGACAATTCACTGCATATTTTTGGTTACTCACTCTTGCACAAGAGAGTTCATGAGGACTTATTGACCAACCTGAGTTTTAACCATGCAAAGAGTTGAAAGTTACATGTTTAAAATGACTTGTCATGGATATGGTGTGGCTTACATATTGAAAGTTAGCAAATTTCAAGTGAATCAGTAGTTAAGGGGGAAAAAAATACAGATTTTGTTCTTAAAACTTTATGACAACTACTAAATGTGATTAAAGGACATACTCCAATGTTCACTGGAATGGTGATCAGTACTAACTAGAGAGAGCATACAAAAAATAGGTGGACTTCACTGCCTAGATTTCAGATCATATAATGTGCTGATTCCATAATCTCCTGGTAGCTTTTCTGCTTTTAGTACTCAAATCCAGGCCACCCAACATTTCAGAATGAAATTGCCTGATTGCGACACAATAATAACTGCTGGCAGCAGAAAAACAGTCTCTTTTAAAGGATTTATAGATTTCACAGAGTGCTATCTGGACTGCCACCCCTGCCCACATCACTGATTCATGAGTTCATCTCTAGTAAGACAGCAACAGAATTACTTTGCCACAGAGAAGTGATAACATCTTAGAGGAGAAGAGGGTCACACTGTCACTTGCTGAATATCATACAACATAAAACTCAAATGCTATAACGCTGTAAAAACCCATCAGGTATTTCAGAAAAAGAGGGCCTTGCTGCTGGGATTCTGTCAGGCAGCAATTTTTACTTTGATTACCTAAAGTCACTTCATCTGTCTCGCAGCATTACATCGTCTGTAACTTCTCCTTCTTTCTCAAAAGGTTATTGAATGAAGTGTCAATCTTTCTCCAACTGTATGCGTAACCTTAAAAAAATCAACACTTTGTCCCTTTATCTTACATCCTAAATTCCAGTAGAGTTTTCTAGAAAAAAACACTTACAAAAAATATTCAGAAATGTATGTTAATCTGTTTCCAGAATTATGATACTGATCTTTATGTATACCAGTGATACATTCTTGTGTTAAGGAAAACATTTTCATGTCATGATCCTATCTCACAGGAAAGGCAGCCAACTATACCAAAAAAAATTATGTGGTTTCTTCCAGGAAAAGAGCAAATGAAAAACAGGGCTAGAGCTGGAAGAGATCTTTCAAGAGAGTGCATGTAAATGCAATCATCTCTTTCAAAAAGTAGGTATATACTTTATCTTGGCAACTTTGTTTCACAGTATTGCCAGTGATCAGTATTTCTTTGTACAATGCAGGAAAACATTTTATTTTACATTTTTGAACTTATTTGACTGTTTCTGGAAAATAGTTTCTTCTACTGTTTGTATGCACTGATTTAGCACTGATCTACTAACCTTTAATATTCTGGTGTTTAATAAAAACACTAAATATTTTTATGCTTTTTTTCTTTCATATTTAAGTTGATCTTCAAACAGTAAATGATTATGAAAAACAATAGTTGCAATGATCTTATTCCCACTGCACAGAATCTCAGAGTCACAGAATGGTTGTGATTGGAAGGGGCCTCTGGAGGTCATCTAGTCCAGCCTCCCTCCTAAAGCAGGATCACCTAGAGCAGGTTGCACAGGATGGCGTCCAGGTGGGTTTTGAATATCTCCAGAGAAGGAGACTCCACAACCTCTCTGGGCAGCCTGTTCCAGTGCTCAGGCACCCTCAAAGTGAAGAAGTTTGTCCTCACATTCAGATGGAACTTCCTATGTTCCAGTTTGTGCCCATTGCCCCTTGTCCTGTTGCTGGGCACCACAAAAAAGAGTCTGGCCCCATCCTCTTGACATCCACCCTTTAGATATTTATAAGCATTCATAAGATCCCTTCTCAGTCTTCTCTTCTCCAGATCAAACAGACCCAGCTCTCTCACCTGTTCCTTTTAAGAGAGATGCTCCAGTCCTTGTTGCCCTCCGCTGGACTCTCTCCAGTATTTCCTTGTCTTTCTTGAACTGAGGAACCCAGTACTGGACACAGAACTCCAGATGTGGCCTCACTGGGGCAGAGTAGAGGGGGAGGATAACTTCCTTCAACCTGCTGGCCACACTCTTCTTAATGCAACCCAGGATACCATTGGTCTTCCTGGCCAGAAGGCTCATGGCCTTTGCTGGCTCATGGAGAGCTTGTTGTCCTCCAGGACTCCCGGGTCCTTCTCTGCAGAGCTGCTTTCCAGCAGGTCAATCCCTAACCTGTACTGGAGCAACAAGTAACAAAATAGATATGCAGAGAAAGCTGTATGTCCAAGGCCACAGGCTGAATCAGTAGCAATACTGGTATTAGTGGTTTTAATATATAAACCACTTTAAAAGATTTAAGAGTGATAAAGCTTAAATGTTTGGCATTTAAGAAACAAAGCTCTTTTTATCTCCTTAAAGATAAAAGATGTTTGTGCATAAATTGCTTTAAGGATTAAAAGGTGCTTAAGTACTAAAGCTCCTTTAAAACTTTAAGCTCCTAAAATGTTTTGTAAACATAGACATCCTGGGTCATCCTGAGAATACAGAAATGGACTTTGATTTGATAACAGAGCTTGGTTCTGGGAAGAGAGAGCTTGTGCTAAAAATGGTCAAAACCTGATCCTAAAAAAGAGATAAATCAAGGCAGTGGCTTTGTGATTCTTGGTCTGGATGTGCTGACTATAGAGTTGTGAAAGGGCCTAGAAAGAGATCTTTCCAGACTAATGGTCTCCATGGAATACCAGTTCAGCAGTGGAAGCAAAGCGAAGATGAAAATGGTTGAGCTTAGAGACGGAAATTGCCATTGATGGCACTAGTGAAGAAGAGTCGCACGATGTTGTCACGTTTGGGAGAGGGATTTTCCTAAGTGGAATTGCTTCAGAAACAGGGCTTTGGACCTCCACCAGATTGGGGTTCAAGGAATGACATTTGAATTAATTTTAGATTCCTCCATACAGCAATGCCTTTAGGTTCACTTAGCCCAGCTGATGTTGTTGTTAATGTATGATCATTACCTGTGGAACTATCTTCAGAGCTTCCTCAGCAGCTGAGAGAGTTTCAGCTCTTTGAGGTCAGTTTGCACAAACCTTCCACATAAAAGGAATTTTTTTAAATCAAGATTAAAAATAGATTGAAACTCTGTTTAAAATCACAGAAGCAGCTTATATATTTCTTTTGAAGACAGCTTTCTTATTTCTTTTAAATATTTCTTTTGAAGACAGCTGAGCAAAAGCATATTCTAAGAAAATTTTGTCTTTTCTCCATTAAAGGAAAACACCTGCCCACAAAAAAACTGTATGCATTTGGAAAGTTCATGTTTTGAACTTGCCTAGTTAGACTTTCCTCCTTATAATGCTGAACTCACAGACACACCTTTTCATCTGTGCCTGCTCATTAATTTCCCTAGTAAGAACAGTCTTACCCATTTTTTAATAACAACACCTCATAGAAAAAACTCTCAGTAGAAGTTCTCTTCTATGATGTTAAGAAGATAAGGCTTAGAAACATTTGGAGGCTATATTTCAAAACCATAATCCCACTAGGATATATTATAGATCATTACATTTACCTGCATCAATTTACTTATCCCTCTTTTCAAGGCTTTTTAGTTTGTTTTTACTTTTCATGAAATAAAAATTAGGGCTAGACCCCAGTCTTTGCCATATTATTTGCTTCCCCAGGTAGCCACCTCTGTGTTTGAGTCAAAAAGGATAATGTACTTACAGAAAATATTTTTGTACTTTGTTGTTTTCACTGGATCTAAGATAAATATATAGTTGGGAGACTACCTATACTGCTATTTGAAATTGTTTAAGAAACATAAAAATGAATAATGATTTCTAACTAATGAGAAATAAATAGTCTAATCTTTAAAGTCCCTGATCATAACAATCAGCTAAACAGCTGATTTCATCTGCAATTTTGAAGAAGTGAAGGATGAAGTAAGAGCAAACAGAAGAGAATACCAACTGAAAACTTACTTTAAAAAAAAAAAAAAAAAAACAAAAAAAACACCACAACAAAAAAACCCAACTCTTCTCGATAAACATTAAAAACCTCCAGAAGAAAATCCAAGTTCTGAAAGATATGAACTACATAATAGATACATTTGTTGCTGGCAACCTAAAGAATGCCTTTTTCCTCACTAAATATATAAATTATTTGTAAATACATAATGCACTGATAAACTAGAGAAATATCCACACTTGTGTTGCTTCTAGTAAGCTATTTAAATTGTTATTGCTGCAAGATAACTACCCTTCAGGTTTTCTAAAGTTGCACATTTTGGATAGCTAAACTGATGAAATTTTAGAAGGATTTTAAATTAATTCTTTTTGTCATTACCTCTTTGCACACAGTTTGTTTCAAGGAAAAAAGAAACCTTTCAAGCTGTTGAAAGATTACTTTCATTTTAAACTGTTATGCATTGCTTCCAAAAGTTAGTGTCAAACTCTGCTGCGTGTGAAGAATTAAGGAGGCTATGCCAGCTTCAAAATGCCATTGTCTGATAGGATTGTTTTTTCCTAACCAATTGAGCCCATAAACTCTGGAGAAATGTGTGTGCATGTGGTGGCAGGAAAACAATTAGCATGTACGATACCTTCAGAAAGAAAAATGCTTTTGATTTTATTCAGATGACCTAGAAGAATTTAGTCATCCCATGGCAACAGAAAGTCACTCCTTCTAGTGCTATTAATCATACAAAATGATTTTGTAGGCTTGTCTGCAGCTAGAAGAGGCCTTAAATGTTTACTGGAATAGGCTTGCAGCAGACAGCATCCTCATCATCTTAGAAAGGTGCTTAGCCGCTTGAATAAACATCAAGAAGTCAGCATGGTCCAGTGGACAGTGTAAAGGACTGAATGACAGGAAACCTATTTACTGGGTTAGTTGCTGATTCACATTTGGGGAATTTTAGCATCTGTGTACACAAATAAGTTTCTATGAGGGAAAATAAGATATGAACTTAATATATGCTATCTGCTCTGTGTTATTTGCTTTTATGTGAAAGGTATAATGAGAAAAGGAATCAGGATGTCCGATTTCAGACCATTGTTTTGCATATCTTTCTATTCTTAATTTCCTCTCCAAAATAAATCTTTTAGTCATTTTTCTTGCCTGTGTGTCTGAGATCTTTCTAACTCTGCTCCATTTTTAGTGTATATATGTGTGTATGTGGTAAAATTACCAGAGTTCTTCACTAGCTTTCCAGATTCCAGTAAGGACATATTAGAGATTCACAGAACTATGTTTTAATATTCTCCAATTAATTTTCCAAAGAAACTGTTGTCAAATCTACCTATACGTGTTTCCCACATTAGTGTCACCACTCCCTCTGACAAGGTTCAATGCATTCTGCCTATACCTGGGCTTGTCACTGAAACTCCCACTGTTTGGGAGTCACAGGAAACTCCTTCATCTCAGTACTTCCCTGGCAAAAAGAGCTTCTGTCAGAGTGCCTGTTGAACTATGTTATGTGTTGCATACTACCTGGTTACCTACCAGCTAATTCAGACAGGTTTTATAACATTCATTTTGAGGGAGGAACCACTTTTCAGTGGGAAAGAAATGAAACCGGGAAACTAAAGGAAAGGGAGTATTAGAAAGTAGGACAAAGTTCAGGGATGAAATCAAAGATTCAGGTTTCTGTTTCCACTTAATAACAAAGTCAAACTTAGGCTGTGGATCAATCTTGGCACCCACACCGTGTCACTCATATGGTTAGACTGTGAAAACCATGTTCTTCACCTCAATATTTATGTTTTTTGTCTCTATTGCACAGTCTTTATTTTTTGTTTAGATTGGTCTGTATTTTTGGCTTTTTTGACATATTATTTGCCTTCTTATTTTCCTCTGTAGTCATCCTAGGTCATCCTAGGCTCATTATAGCAAAAATAAATGGCAGTGATCTGGAGGTGTAGGTAGACAGATTGCTTAGGAGTGAGAAAATTATTGGAATTAGAGAATGACTTCTCAGTGAATTTTCCACACAACCTATTCCCTCAAATGTTTGATGTGAGAACTGAGAGTATGAGCAGCAAATGCATACCTCAGAAGCCAATATGTTTCAAAGTAAAGCTCCTATGATAGTGAGAGACAGGAAGCGTAGTTGAATTTTCTGAAAAGTGGCTGCTTCAGTTCAGGCAGGCAAAACAGTGAGACATTATGGTCAGAAAAGCATTTCTGAACTGCTGCAATTTTTACAGTACTAGTTCAGAATCAGTCAAGAATGACATTTTTTTTCTTTTCTAGAGCAGGGCAGATCAACCAACCTAATATCTTTACAGTAGAATATTTTCTAGTGCTACAGGCAAAGCATTTATAGCCATGACTCTCCACTTGATAGTTTTCTTTAGCTGAAGCAAAACGCCAATGCAATATCTATACTACTTCCAATTAGTTCCTATTAAGTAGTAAAAAAGCCAAGAACAGAATTGGTACTAGTTCTTGCTGTTTGAGTAACCTTTCCCTGACGCCAAGGAAATGGATTACAACACCATTGGATTCTGACAGGCAAGGATGTATTTCTATTGGAGCTGAAAAATGTGATCAAAAAGACTATTAGGTGGCAACAATAAGAACAGAAAGCCTGTTCACTTGCTAGAGAAACTAAATATGTTGAATTTATTCAGTAATCAATCTCAGGAATCAGTAGGAAGTTTAAACCAACCAACCAACCAACCAACCCCCACTTTCCAGCTGTAGCATATGGACTTGAAATAAATTCAAGCAAATCATCAGGAACTATCAAACCCACTGTATTTGAAGTTGTCCTTCATTTTATAAACTTCAAAAGGATTAGTTCAGTTTATGTAGGATTCTTTTATTACTCAGGAGGAACGTTCTGTTAGGCATTAGCTACTGTGAGACCTCATAACACTGGCAAAAAATGGTCATTAATTTCAATCCAGAGTCATCACTCCTTCAATGAAGTCGGTAAATGCCACTGACATTTTTAATGATGAAAATTTTAAGTGATCACTGCACATCACATGTCTCTAAATTTAATCTGTTAATAAGTGTTAATACAAGTGGATATTTCTCATATTCTGGATAGCTTGTTTAAAATCAGAGTTTTCAGCCAGCCTATTCTATAACAGGAAGAGTTCAGGAACACTCTTCTATTTCTAGTTTCACCTGGACATAACTGAAAACTTTAAGATTTTTCCTAAAAATTTTGTAGGCACTTGTATACACTTAGTAGAGGAGTTAAGTTTTCATTGCATCTCATTCAAATATTAACTATTAAAATTTTAACTTAGTTTTTTTTCCCAATTTTAATTTTTTAATTTCTGAAAATAATTTACCAATGTACTTCCTTTTATATTCCCATCTGTTAATCTTTTGTTGTTCTTTTTTCACCCTAGGACATCTACATAATCCTCTGGTTCAACACAGAAAGTTTTTTACCCAAAATTACTCTTCTTTTTTGGAATCAAATTTTCTTTTGCATCTTTTGTACTGACCTAAAATTAGTGACTGGACTATTAATGTCTCTCTAAATTTCTCCAGCTGCAGACAATGTATGCATTACCAAGTATTCCTGGCAGGAGATGCTGCAACTGCAGCCAGTATAAATTCACAGTTACTTTTTTACATTTCTAGAATGGAATAAAGCTTCCTTTATTTTTCTATGATGTAAAAATGCTTCCACAGTATTGAAATGAGAGACAATTATGCAAAGACACTAGGAAACTGAACTACACCATGCTTATATCCCGTCTCATTACTGATCCACTGGAGGAATCTGATCATATCATAGCCTCATGTAAATATATTTTACTGCATGTGAAAATATTTATTTGACTCAGTGGAATGTTGTTAAGCTTAATTAATGTGCTGTAAATTTCTGAGATAACAAGTGTTATACAGAAGTGCAGAGTTGTTTATTAGAGGCTCACAGCAAGAAGGCTAGTACTTCTCTAAGGTTTTCTGAAATTTGATGCTGCAAAATTTAGAATAAACTATGACAAGCTGTGAGTTTTCAAACTGATTTTTCTGAAAATATTTTCATCACAGACAGTATTTAAAAGTACTGTAGAGGTAGCCATAGAGATTCATGGAACTAATCAAGAAGAGATGTAAAGATGAGAAGTATAACCATTTTAATTTATAAGTATCAAAAAATGATTACACCTTTGCCATTAGCCCACAGCAGTGCTTTCTAGTTAGACTTCTATCTCATTTCCTCTCTGATGTGATTCAAATGTAAGAACCAAATTCCCTTCAATTCAGTGAATCTGAGATTTAAATGACCTACAGGTTCTTCAGAGCCATATAATATTATTATAAAATGTGAAATGTCAAATGTAATAGCCATAGTGAAGAATCTGATAACATCACAGAAGAATTTTGTATATGAACTGCAAGCATAGAAAACTGTCACATATTTGCCATGCTGTTTTATTTCTCTATTTTGGCTTTCTATGCTTTTTTGCCTTTGTTTGATGTTTAATTACAGCTGACAACTAACACATAGTTTGACTGTAACTCTTAACATTTTTGTTTGTCTATTTTGCCGCCATCATTTGCTACCTGATATGGAAAATCTGAAACATGGGACCCTCTGTCCTGACCGGCAGAATGGTTCCCTCCCTTCCTTTCCATATTAGGGTGTATGTAAAGAAGGTGCATGTGATTACACCGTTGATTTCTTCTGAAGATTTCTTCTTCAGACTTAGGTTCAGATTTTCCTCACAACAAATCTTAAGCTCCCTTTTCTACATACAGAGCTGGTGTTGATAAATTAAGATACTTCTGGCTCACACTTGAGGAAAGTCCTCTACTATACCACTTCGAGACATTTGGCAGTATTACTTCACATTATTGAACAGTTCAGATTATTTCATCAGTGGGCTACTATGGCACCATCAAATTTAATTTTTTCATCCTTAAAGGATAACAGGTATATTTAGTCATAAATATACATTGGAATGAACCTTTAGGGAGACACACAAAAGATCAATTTACCACTGAAAAGGTTGGAACACTTCAGGCAATGTGTTTCCTTGTGTTTGCCCTCTGTGGAACCAAGATATCTATGGACATCTTAGAGGCTCACAACTCTAATTTTTATCTCTGATGCTGTCATGGTTTAGCCCCAGCCAGCAGCTGAGCACCACACAGCCACTCGCTCACTTCGCTCTCCTTCCTCCCTGCCCCACCTCCAGGTGGGATGGGGAGGATAATCAGAAGAAAGAAGGTAAACTCATGGGTTGGGATAAGGACAGTTTACTAGGACAGCAAAGAAAGAAAATAACAATACTTAGAATATACAAAGCAGGTGATACACAATGCAATCTGCTAACCCAACCCAGATGCCCAGCCCATAGCCAAGCAACAAAACCTCCTCCCCAGACAGCCCTCTTTATATACTGAGCATGACATCATGGTATTGAATATCCCTTTGGCTAGTTTTGGGTCAGTTATTCTTGCTATGCCCTCTTCCAGCTTCTTGTGAAAATTAACTCTATCCTAGCTGAAAACCAGGACAGATGCTGAAAAACGATGTAACTATTTTCATAACGGGTAAATTTCAGGAAGCTAATTGCAATAATCAATTCAGAAATATCCTTTAACAGCTACTGTTCTAGTTGATTTTGAGCATGGTAGGATTCACACATGCAAATTAATTTTGCTGCCATTCAGGTAATTAGCAGATAAAGATTAGTGAATAAATGTGGAAAGATGTCCTCAGACAAAAGAGCCTACAATAACTAATTGACTTTATAGACAAAGGAATAATGATTCTGGGTAAAGAGCATTCTGGAGCTCTTTCATATCTGCCTGCTGTTTCAGTGATTAATTTTTAGCAGTTGTTTTGAAGTCTGAATTTAATAAACATAGAGAAGAAACAGCCTATGGCTTACACATAATTTTTTTGCAGTTAAGAAAAGAGCTCATTACCTTGTCATTATCTTATAGTAAACAGGTAATTAAAATTTTGACTTTAAATTTGTCCATGATTTTGGTTTCTTTTCTCCCTGAATCTCTCAGAAGCTACTAAATCTACAGAACAGAAAAATCAGAAAGTTCAAAGTTCAGGGTTCAGAACTTGCCTGAGGTTAATTTTTCTACCTCAGTAGCTTTTGCAAAATAACCTTGAAATTGTCATAAATACAGACTTTTACTGCATCATTCACAGCTCAGGCCTTGATCTGTAAACTATAACTTACAGTTACAGAGGTAAATGAAGAGGAAAATTGCAACACCAGGTGCTGAGAAGACATCATAGATGTGTTGGAGAAGATGCTACAACCTTAGGGCTTTTGTTTGTACTTAATCATTAATCTGCTATTGACTTGTCATTAGAAAAAGGGGAAAAAACACTCCCTGCCCCAAATGAGTGATAAAGACCTCTAAGAGCAATGCATCATAAAAAATGCTTGCATTGTACCAGCTTGAACCAAGTCTTATCTATAATTAATCTTACAAACAGCATGACTCACAGCTGAGATTCTTCTCCTCTGTTTTTGGACTATTGTCCACTAGCAGTTTAAATATGTTGAACAGTTCCCTTTCAAACTTAAAACCAAAACCAAACCAGCCTGCATCAAAATGTAAACCCTGAGACCTTTTCACTGTTTCCAGATTCAGTGAAGAATCTGTGTATCTTGTACAAATTTTCCAATTTGAGTAGAAGATGAATTAGAGCTTTAAAACATGACTTGAATATGCATTGTAAACATAACCCCTTATGGACAGAGCTCTTTTGTCATCAGGATTTCAGAGAGGAAACAATAATGGTAACAGAGCAATTTCGAGTACTGATAAAGTGGTTGACTGTACAGATCTCTTGAAGTCAAGACTGCTCAAGCAAAAGATTTGTTGTATACAGTTGATCACATCCACGAGGAAATAAATGCTGCTTCAACCTCACAATCATCCCTTACACTTGCTAGACAAATCAGCCGACTGGTAAGTGTGACATGAACAAGGGATAAATTGAGTACTACATTATATGGAAAAGACTGAAGAACACTGTATTATTACAGTACTGAACACTTTAAATACAAATGTAAGAAACAAGAAAGTTAGCATTTACTGTATGTAACAGGCATTTCCTCTTGCTAATATTCTCTTTATTCTACTTACTGGAAATGCACAAATTATAGTGGTGAAAATATATGTGTGAGAAGAATCAGATATTCAACTATCACCATTCCAGAATGCCATCTTGTGGAGAAGTTTCTCCCTTAATTGAACTTTTTTATATTGATAGAACTAAGATTTTCTACATGCATTCTCCATGCACAGACTAAAATTCTAATTTGTCAAAGCACTTAAGTTAATGCTTAACTCTAAAAACATACCATGTGTTATAGGACCTGCTAGGTGAAAGGGGAAAGAGTGCTATTTTAAGCATTATATTCGCCAAATATGAAATATGAAAACTACTAAATTAGGGCTATGTTTGACAAGATGTATGCCCTCAACATATTTGTTTTTCTCAAATATGTTATTAACTATATCAAATAAATTTATGAATTTCTTTTAGAAAACTATTCCATTTTCATAAATTATTTTACCTTAAATTACTGATATGAACTACATCTAACTTCATCTAAACATGGTTTATGTAAGACATGTAATTAAAAAAAAAAAAAAACAACAAACAAACAAACAAAAAAACAAACAAAAACAAACAAACCAAAAAAACCTCCAAACCCCCAAACCTAAAGAGACTTATTGCAACTGCAGTTATTATGCCCAAGCTTTTGGAACCCTGAATACAGATTTGAAACTATTTGAATTTTTCTGTCAGAGAAGGATTTTTTTACTGCTTGTTCACATCTGTGCTTACAAAAGGTGACTGCACCTGTACGTATTATATCCATGTTTATTTGTAGGCTCAGTATAGACACAAAATAGGAAACTGAATTATGGCTTCTTTAAAAATCAGCAACACAATGTATGTGCTCAGGTACCAGACAGATGAGTGTTATAGGGCACCTAGAATGGATGAGGTATTTTCCAATATTTTAAAATTATTTTTTAATGCATCTATGGAACCTATCCCAGATGAGTGAGACAAAAAGAAATTTGTAATTGGCATCTATAATTTGTATTTTCATGATGTCTTTAGTAATCTGAGGTAAATGGCTCAATTGGCTACTTAAAATTATATTAGTAGAAGTTATGTGACAAAAGACTAGTAACAATGCTTATTAATTGTCCCTCAGTTTAAGTGTATTGTTGAACAGATTAAAAGAAAAAAGATCGCCACCTGGAGCAAGCATCACTCTGAACCAATGACTGTGATCATTTAAGTCAAGGAAGTGGCCATAAAAAAGTCAAGCTTGTCTGCAGTAAGTTAAACTAAAGAACTTAAGGCTTGATACCACATGTTGAATGGCTTTGATATTTGAACCTGTGGTGGAGGTTTTTGAGGATAAAGAATATCCATGTTAATATTCATTTAGATATAGGATGAAGTGATGCTGTTATCTACAGGAAGACACAAACAAGCATTGACTTTCAGTAGCAGGCCCCTTAGCTGGCCAACTGCAGGCTAAGCATGTAACAAGTTTGAAGTCAATGTGTAGACAAAAATGTGAACAATTAAGTTATGTGTCTGTCCACATCCCTCCTGTCTGTGAGGAAGTGCCTCATAATGTTCTCTACTAACTGAAGTCCTTGCCAGAGATTGAACCTTTTGTAGTCAGGTTTTCCCCTACTCAGGACAAGAAGTGACAAAAGCATATGTAGCTAATGCCACATTTGAAAAGAGAATAATAATTACCACTCACAGCTGACATTATGCCAGAGCCTTCATGTCAGTGTGGAAGCCACTAATGGTCCTAAGCATGAGTATGGCATGACCAGCAGTGAGTGTGTTTTTTTGGTAAAAGGAAAGTACACCAAAACTATGGTCCCTTAAAGTACCGCTCGTAGCCTATTGACATAATCTATGCATCTAGATCCTTCTTTAAGTTTCAGATATTACTCTTAATCCAATCGCTGGTTCAGGAAATGAAACACTGGTCTATTCTGATGATGCAGATAGTGAAAGATATGAAAGATGAAAAATGAAGTAATTAAAATATAGAATTGATCAGTTTATTCAAATGCTGTCCTTTAAGTAGGATTTTTATATCCTTTCAACAGTAAATTGATATTCCTCTGTGAAATTAATGTAATTATATCAATTGTCAGATCAGCTGAGAATATTGCTCAATCCATCTAGGACAGCTGCCTTTCACTTCTCAATTTCAGCTGTGACATGGTAGCCTTATCAAATTAGAGGCACTAAGGAACAGTCTCAGAGACAGATCAAGTCACATAATCCCAACATGATAAAATTATTTCAGTAGTTTATTTAAGGCCTGACTCAATTTTCTGAAATCAGTCCAAATTCTTCCATTGACTGAAGTGGCCTTTAAAAGTTTTTAGAAAGTACTCATCAGAATGCAGGTCGTGGTTAAAAAGCATCTCTATAATACATAGATATTAAATACTAGGATTATCTACACAGAAATGCAAAATTACTCTTTGATGCTGTGGTTACTGACTCTAAATAGCACTAATGTTGTTGTTTGTTTGGTCCTTGTTACTCCTCGAGGAGCATAGGGCTGCAACAACACTATGCCACCGAACTCGGTGGGATAGTGTTGTTGCAATTTCTGTAACAGATTTTGTTTTTTACATGATTAGGTTGTTAGCCCAAAACAAAACCCCCAACCTGGAGGGCCAGGGTGCAACATTTTAGTCTGGCCCAACAAGGCATGCAAGCCACCACACCACGACAAGGTAAGTTGCACCAACTAGTGGTGGAAATAGCACTAATACTGGACAAAAATTAAAGAAAGAGCCAAAAAGAGAATATGGAGAAATCTGGAGCCAAATCTCTCTTCTGTCTTTAATTTTCAGGTGACATGCAGGAAATTACTTTTATTTTTGCACCTGCAAAATGGTGTTACTCATACTGCTAAGGCATCTCATTTCAAAGCCTGTGGAGAAGAAATGCTACAAAATCTATAGTTCAATAGGTTAAAGTTTAATATTTATTATTTTTTAATGTCTCAGGCAAATAAGTCTTTTGAGAAGATGGAAAACAGCACCAAAAAAGAATATTGCTCCATATTTATGTGTCTCTTTACAAGAAATAATCACCATAGCGGTGAAAATTCTACAACTCAGTCTCTGCCTAAATCATCAACAAAATGCGGATTTATGGTGAGTGATTTACAACACTTTTTCTAGGGAGAAATAAAATGGTGTATGACTCAAGCTGCCTCAGTGTATCACTTCCTAAACAGAGAAAACAAGAGTTAAAAAAAAATAAAAAAAAAAATCAAGATGAGTTTTATCTTCACATATGCTGGGAAATTTAGACAACAATAAAAGCCTTCAGAGACTGTGTAATTTTTGAAGAAGGAGTAGAAAACGTCCACTGACATGTCTTTTCTATCTTCCACTTATGACACAATCAAACTGAATTCTGTGCAACTAATACTCTCTTTGTTTTCAATGCAAAGATAGGAAACAGCTTGGATGGGAACCTGAGACAGAAAGTAGTGTGAAAGTGGAGAAAAGAAAGAAAAGAGAACAAGAGAGAAGGAAAGGAAAGAGCTCATTTTTCATATAGAAATAGACAAACCACAAGCAGTGAAAGATTTAAGATAAAGATTCCTAGTGTCACATTCTGTTTACAACTACCAAAAAGAAAGTTCTTGGACTTTCATTTGAAAATGGGATCAATAATTTGTATTGTGGAGCTGAGTAAATTAACTAATCCAAGGGCTGTGGAAGTTTATCATGACATCCAGAGAAGAAAATCTGTATGGAATAAACCAGTGCTCTGAGTCAAGTACCATTGGTTAGCTTAAGACAAATGCACAAATTATTAGATAGGAAAAAAGGAGAGGAGAGGAGAGGAGAGGAGAGGAGAGAAGAAGAGCAGAGCAATTTGTAGCTTGACAGTGAAATGAATAGAAGGTAATGAAGTCATCCAAGGCTGTGGGTTACAAAGCTATTGAAAGAGTAATGGCCTTTTGCATTTAAATTTTATTTTATTTCATTTCTGTGCTATCAATGTAATCCTTAGCTGAGCTTGTAGAGTAGGTACAATATTTGATCTAAAGATTTTGGCACTAATAGAAAAGAAATATTCACTTTCACTTGTGTGGACTTATTTTATCAACTTTGCAGAGAGATTTAAATTGGTGAAAAAGTAATTTCTGCCAGGACATGATAAGGTATGTATTCCTTGCTATAGGACTGAAAGGATCTCCTGAATAAATTTCTAGGTCATCCTTTTACTTTTACAGGCTTTGAGACAGGCTTAATGTAACTAAAACATGTCTGAAAGATGTTTGTCAAACTTGTCTTTTAAAACCTCAGCGAGGTGTAGTTTACAGTGTTTTGATAGGTTTCAATATAAGCATAACAGCATATATCAGAAATACTTTTCTCAAATCTCATCTAAATGCCACCTTTTATAAAATAAGTCAACTTCCATTTGTTAAACTTCAATTTGAAAACAGTTGATTGCTGTTCTCTTCATAACAAAGCTTTTACATGCATTCAAGAAACAGACAAGGATTGCAGGATTTGAAGCGTGGAACAGTTTTCATTGAAGGAGAAAGCAAGTTACTTAGAAATGAAAAATCAGGAAATGAAAGAAGTGTTCAGAATCAAGAATGATTTGGAGAACGTGCTTCAACACTGAGGAATGCTCTTTCTGGAGATCGGAGGAAGAACCAGTGCAGCACAGCCAGATGTCTTTCTCATTCTCACGGCTGTAGGCAGTTGCTCTCTAAAAGTCAAGCCTGCTCTAAAATAAATCCATTTTGTGGACTAAGCAAGAATAAATATCGTTATTTACTGTCAGGAATAGTCTGTTTTAATTTATAGTTGAGATATTTTCAGTTGATCCTTCAAGAAAATTGGATGACCAGTTTTGAGAAACGGTAACAAGCATATTTGAGAAGCATATTTTGAGGAATCTATTGGTTCCTCTAAAAATCACAGTATCTTATATAACTGCACTTGTTAATATATATGACTGAATCAGAAAATAAAATTCACAGAACTTGAAGACTGCTAAGATTGTTGCTATATAAAGACAGAATGATCATCTGCATGATATACCATTTTACCACATTGTATATTTATCTGATTTTGTTTAAACCAATGATTTACCCACAACTCTTGTGGTAAACTTAATCTTACTTCTTTCTCCACAAAACTAATTTGGTGACAATCTCACTGCACTTTAAAATTACCTTAATTATCTCAAGTCAATTAGTGGTTGATGTATCAATTACTTTTGTCATTGATGGTTCCAGAAGCATTCTACATTGCAATGTGGCTCAATTTAATTACATCAAAGTGTATTAGCACAAGCTTTAAAGCACTTAGAGTCTCTGGTGGTTAATAATAATAAACTATATGCAGGTTAAAATTGGGAAGTATAAATGAGGGCTTTCAAATATTAAAATGGTAAAACAGAAGAATATAATTAAATCTACATTCTGATGCTGATATATTTATATTTCAACTCTCACTTATCGCACTTTGGTATGTCTTTTACTCTTCTAATACTCCATAATGGTGTGTATTGTTAAGCAGCAAACATCTAAAGAAGCTGCATAACAAGAAAATCAAGTTTTGAAAAAAAGATTGCAGTATCATGACTCTTAACTATACTAAACACTAAAGGAGAAATCCTTTTATGGGATACAACATTTATTAGCATTACACATTTCTCTGATTAAAGAAAAATTGTGCTTCAGTAAATTCCAGGCATCCCAATTATTTACATGAAAGCATTACTTTTTGTTTCGATTTTGTTTGTGTGCTTTTTTTTGTTTGTTTTGTGGTTGTTTTTTTTTTTTCTGAAACATGAGCTCAGCAACATGCAAAACTGAATGCTCATGGCTAATTTCAGAAGAACCTGGTTATGTCCCCGTAGGTGCTCAAACATGGTATGGTTCTACCTGTCCCATCTGCAGAGATCATTTTGGTAGACTTCTCAAAGAAAGCTATGGTGGAAGACCAAGCTGATGTCTGTGCATGTTGTTCTAGCCTTAGACTCTCCTACTTTTCACTTGGATCTTAATTGAAGAATTTGCAGAAGCATTTCAGAGGCTCACCTCAGCAGTGGATGTTTGTAACTTTCTTAAAGGTTGATCTTCCTTTCTGTGAATTACAGATTGTATTCATAGCTTTCTACTTAATATTTTATTAACTATTTTATGCTTGGGCTCCAAGAAACACATTTGTGGCGATGGTTCATGAGGGAACACTGCATGAATTTCTTTTTGACTGGATGAAGTTTGTGTTGGCATATGCAAATATTTTGACTTCTGGTATTCTATATTTCTCAGCTAAAATCTAGACAAGATACTAATTCAGATTGTAGTAACACGTCCTAACATAGGCCTGGCTGTTGGAACCTAAGAGGCAAATTTGGCACCAACTCAGCTCTGATCCCACTTACAGAAAGTCAGATGACTTCTCATCACTTATCCCCCAGCTCAGCACTTCTGTATCATTCGTTTACAAGTTAATCCATTCTCTTGTGAAGAACTGAGTCCTCTATGTGGCTTTTAATAATAAAAAAATTGGAGTCAGGAGGAAAAGAAATGGGGAAAGTGGAGGCAAGACATCCATCTTGCTCTCCACAGCTTTTTGCTGTTAACGTGTTTCCATAAACTGATTAATCATAAATTATTAATGTCAGCCTCACTGAGATAGAATGTATCTCCTTTATTGAAATCTGTCTCCCAGGCATTCTGGCAGTGGTTTTGACTGATAAGCGAATAGTACTGCTATTTGCATAATCATGCTGGCACCTGACTGCATAGCTAACTTACTGTAGTGTTGACACAATGGCATATGATGCATGTGTGCCTGGCAGAATCTTGATGGCCCACAAACAGTACTTCTGGATGAAAAGATTATAAATAAGTCACAGTTTTAAGTTGTAATATTTTTGTTGTTGTTAATGCTTAGTTTTCATGATATGCCACCTAGAAGAAATTAAATGCATTTTGGTGTGTATGAAACACAGTTGCAGAATGTGCTATGCTAGGAAAGTAGCTGCAGAGGAAATACAGAGAAACAAACCATTCTGGTTTTATCACATCAGGATATTATTGCTTCTAATTTTTTTAAACTGTTATCATAGATACAAGCACTATAGAAACACTTTACATTCTTAGCAGCACTGAATCATTATTATCTGATTTCTGTATGAAGACTGTTACTTCCTTTTGCCTGAGTTTTCACTCAAACGAAGACATTCTTACAACAGCCACAGCTTTACTGAAGCTGGATTCTTTCTGTTTCCCATGTAGACAGGCTGTCTTACATTAGAAAGAGATTCTTAAAAAATAAACAGTAGAGCTAGTCAGAACTAAGTAAGATTTTCTGGCCATAAAGTGAGATTTTAATGAAAATATTAAAAAATCTATTAGGTGGTGGAAATTGTAACAAAAATTCTTGCAAAAGTTGAGTGACTCAGAATCAGTATAGTTTTTGTCGTCAACATCTTGAGTTTTTTATCTCTAGTACTTCTTTTATCCAGAAAGACCATCACTAGCACTGACATATGGAATGCCCTGTCTCTATAGCCTGTGTCTCCAATTCTGTTGGAGAGTTTTGAAGACCACATTAAATTGTCAAAATGTTCTATTTAAGTAGGGGAAAGTGATACAATGTTTGAAGTTCTTCTGCTATTGGTTCAAAACACCAATAAAAATAGTTCTTGGACATTCTAACACTAATTGGAAATGAGCAACAGGTGAGTCTGCACCATTTTTATATCTTTCCTGGCTATATTTTTTTTTACTGAGAAGACATGATGTTTAGGGATCATTTATAAACTTTAAAAAGGCTGTAATGGGTACTAGTCTTCCTGTGGTAGATTAAAAGTAACTAAACACAAAATAAAGAACCGTATGTACATTATTTACTCTTGTAAATTAATTTAATTTAGGAACACACAACACATCTGAAGAAATGTGTTGGCCTACTATAAATTCCACCAATATTTCATTGCTGTGGCCATTACAGTTTAAATACAGAGGCAATATTGTTCTCCTAGTAACTATTTAAATTCATATTAGTCCTTTCTCCCCTTTGTATTGGCAATGATGAGGCAAGTATGCAGTTACTGAAAGACTGGAGAAGAAAAGTGAATGATTTTAAACAAATAAGGTTTATTAGATACCTCATAAAAGGATTTTTTTTTCAGGCTTTGCACTTCAAATATGTACATGTAAATATATGTAAACATTCCAGTTTGTATATATGAATTGCATTTATAGAGTCCTTTGTTTATAATATTTAATTTAAATATACACTATTATTTTGATCTCAGATGCTCAGAAAGTTCCAGCTATTCATGGAGACCATATACTTATATTTTGATGTTATAAAGCCACTCAAAGTTGATGCCTCTTGTCTTTTCAGCATGTAGCTAATGTTATATTCTTTCTTTTTTTAAGAGTTTCTTTTTTAATATATAGGAAGGGTGATTGAAATTGGCAATGTGGCATCATTTGTCTGAAGATTTTTACAGAGCAAATACAAATAGGTAGAAAGCTAAATATTTTTCTTCTGTCTCATATCAAAGCTATCAAGTAAGATTTTTGCGTGTCAATTTGCCACTGTAAGGCTAAGCAGGTAAACTTGTTTTTTGTTGGTAACTTACTTAGTTTTCTGCAGAGACATCTACCAAAATCTCAGTTATATTCATGATGCAGATCTCTGTCTACTAGAAAGTGCTCTGACATTGACTTACTTTCTGCAAGGCCATAAGAACAGACTTTTGCAGAGTGAAAAAAACAATATCAATTTGTGGTATTTATAGTTCATTGTAGAAGAGAGAAAGGGTAAAATAGAAAAGAACTTGAAATAATTTAATGGTTTAAGAACAACTTCAGTGAAATTCATGTGCTTAAATCTCAGAGCTGAATAAATTACATTCCTGTCTTTTTAGCATCTGAGAGATTATGGTAATTTTCAAGCAGCAGTGTTACAGGGGAACGTAGACTTCTCCTCTGCATGTCCAGAAGCACTTCCAGTTCAACAGGGCTGGACAACACCTACCTCATGCTTAAACCCAACTCAGATTAACAAACCAAGTCCTGCCCAGTACCTAAGCCTGGAAAACATATGTGAAAGATGTATGGTTTGAGCATAGTCAATACATGCTGTCAGTGCAGAAAGCATGCCAGCTTTACATGAAGGTCACAATAGTATCGTTTTAACCAACTATAACACATGCTCAGGAATTGGGAAACCTTTGCATTGAGTGTCTTTTTCAGCCTGAAGAAACACACTCCATATCTTCCGCACTTCAAAAGCGTGTCCTAACCATCGCCCTGGAGCTAATGCTGTGGTAAGAGTACTGTCTACTCTTCTGTTTCAAGCAGATCCTTGCACAGCTCTAATGGACTGATTCACAAGACCAGAAAGAACCTGAATTTTAATATGCAGTCAGCTGGTTTTAAAGGTCAACAATTGCTTATGCATAGTTTAACAAGGCTGTTATATGATCATATAAATCACATAATAGATAGAAAATAAAGCTTCAAAACCACTTTTCTGTGACTGTGTGCTTTACTGCAAGTAACATGTAAAGTACTGTTACCTTATTTTACGCTGAACAGCATTTTATGAGAAATGAATGTCATTATTTCACATGAAGTTGTTACTATACTTGATGTTTAAAAATATTTTCATTACCAACACTTTCAATTTGTAAATGACAGAACTTCACAAAACCATATAAAGTGAGTGTCAAAATCTGCTAAACACATATTCCTGATAATCACTCCTCAATTTACTCAAACATTGAGACAAAGCCAATATATTCTATGTGAAGCTATTGTGAGTCAGAGTTAAAAGTGAAGGTTAAGGACTTTTAGTAATGTTTTTTAGAAAGAAAGAAATCCCTTTAAATCATTTATTGTTAGCACAGTTTATGAAATGACTACAGAGATGGTAATGATTGAACATTTTCCTTTAGGACATTTGGGAGTCTGATGGGAAATGACATGTCATCTATTTGCCAGTTCAGATGCAGAGGTAAGATAGCAGGGTAGTCATCACAGAACGAAACATAAAACTACAAGTCTAGAGATTACATGATACAGAGTTTTGTTTTGTTCCACTTGCTACTCTTGTTGTAACAGCTTTTAAAAAATAGATTCACATGATGTTATTTTCTGTACTTGTACTACTTTCTCATCAAAAGATTTAGTCAGCAAGTAGGCAGGAATAAGAAACCTTTTAAGAAAAGTAAAAGATTATTGACATCACTGCTGTTTAAATGCAATTCTCACAAAAGTGCACAAAGGCAGTAACAGGTTGTAGTTTTTACTCTCTAGTGCAGTTGGCCAGTGATGGCTCAAGCTAGAACCTAGAAATAACAACCCCTGTGCACTACTTCCAGCTCTGCTGTGGAGCATAACTCCAAGTAAATCATGAGCACTTCTGATATATATTTCAGCTACACTAGCTGTTAAAAGTAAGATTTGAATTCTGTATAAATAGAGTCTGCATAATGATCAGATCATCACAGCAACTAAAAATGGGAAAGGTTTGTTTATTTATCAGTCCATACCCTAAAATTATAGAAAAGAACTTGGGAAGTGGGATTTAAAAAAAACCCCAAAAACAACACAACAACAAAAAACCCCCAACCACAAAAAAAACCCAAAACAAACAAACAAAAAAAACCCCAACCCAAACCAACAAGGTGAAGCAAGCTGAAGATCTTAGAGTCAAAAGTGTTGATATTAAAATTCTTACTCTCACCAGAGGGGCTACTTAAGCAAGAGAAAAATGTTAATTTTAAACAGGAAGTTGATAGAAAATCTCAAATTTTATTTAAAAATTGAAAGGTTATGAGTCAAGCATGTATTCCTTAGAAATAGAAGATCAAAACTAACTCAATATCATGCTCAACCCTGGTCATGCTACCTACAAAAATAGATGCTGCAGTATGTCTCACACCTTGAAAAATAAAACTGTTGAGTGGGGTAATCTAGAAATATTTACATTTAATGAATAAAAGCAGATATTTAGTTTTGTTCCTATAATACAGGAAAATGGCATTTGTCAGTAATACTTTTTAAATAGTAGAGGATATTAGAGCATATCTGGTCTGCAGAACTTTATCATAAAAATGGGAATGAGGGTAATGGTTAAAATGGATATAGATAAAGAAGAAAATAATAATAATCTAAGAGGACTTGTTAAAATTCTACTTTTCAAAAAAGTAAAAAATTTTACCCCTAGCTTTTTACTACTGAGCTCCTTAAGCCTTCTTCTTCAAAATCAGATGCTACCTGTGCTATATTGTTTTATAGGATCAGAAGAAATATAGGTTTAAAATATTTGCTGATCCCCCTTGGTGATAAAGAAATAGCGGAATTACTCAGGAAATAGTAGTAGAGAATATTAAAAGTCATAAGGGTATGAGGGCTGATAGCACTGCATGGGGGAGGGGGCAGGGAAACTTGATCTATAATAAAGTTGTGCAATAGGATAAGCAAAAAATACAACATACTTGTTTGCCATCAGAACTTCATGAGAGATTTTAAACTAATAGAAAGTATTTTGATCAAACATTAAATGTTCACTTTAATCACTACAAATCTAATAAATGAGCAATAGCTTTGTCATTGTTTGGATCTACTATATCCCTTTAAAAGAATTCCAATACTTATAATTAGTCTACTTTTCAGACTAGCTTTTAAAACATTTTTCAGAAAAACAAAACAAAAAATATCCAACTGAGCTGCACAGAAATATGTCAAAAAAGTGGCAGCCTATTTATATCGTAAGTAGTTTGAATGTCACTTTTAATGGGTACATTGAGCTACATCACATAGTCTAAAAGAATTTATTACAAAATGATCCTCAATGTGATTGTTTCTTTTTAGAAAATTATTTTCAAAGTCATAGTGAAAAGAGATCAGTTGCATTTACATATGATAAAATAAGGCATGGACAAGGTGCATGCTGGGTCCTGTATCATGTAATGCATAAGAATGAGATAGAATAATAAAAACATTAAAATGTTCTTCATGTCTTCCTCTGTGTGCTCTGACCAGGGTCAACCAGAGATTTAGGCATTAAAATCCCATTATGAGACAAGAATTCAGAATTTTAGCTATCATTTTCTTTAAACAAATTAATAAAAAATGACTAGGTGTGATAGCTGCAAGGAACTTTTTGGAATTACAAATAAAATTCATCAGACATGCTTCCACTCCAAGAAGGGCAATGTCAAGGTCAGAATGGCAACAAGGTAAGTGTGTAGTAGCAGATCAACTATCACAGCATCAAACACAACTGGATACATATTTGGCTACCATGTTAGAGAAAAACGCTAGGGCTTTGCACTGATTAATGTATTCCTTCAGACCACGGATTACCTGTTGTCTACACCACTATTATGAATCAAAATTCATGGGATAAAATCCCTGACAGAATGCAACACAACGGAAGACAGTTATGTGGGTCACCTTATGTATGCACTTTGTCCTTGTTGGTGTTTCCTGTCTCTTATCCCTAAGCAAGCTTTTCTAATGTCTTTGGATTTTGCTTTTCCTGTGAGTTCTAATATATTTTCCAGCTGAAGTAGAGTGGCAGTTGCACTAAACTGAGAAGGAACACTACATTTAAAATAAATGCCTTGTTTGAAGCAATACTTTGGTTAAAAATTAAAAACTACTGTAATGTGTCTCTATTTGTAGCAGGATTTTTTTCAAGACAGAAAAGTTAGTATTTCATTTTTGTTTTCCTTTAATACTGAGTGCATAGGTTTTCATGGTATTTGTGCATTTTCCACTGTTGAGGCAAAGCCTGCAAATAGATCTCAGTAAGATTAAAAATTATGCTGCTTCTGTCTCTCTTCAAAAATATTTAATACTTTACATTAGCAATGGCCCCCCTGTGTGGCCATGGGGAACTGTGTTACCTTTGAAATAGCTAGGGAGTGGTGTATTCACACCCTTTCGCTATCAAAAAAAGAAAACGGTCAACTCAGCCATGCCTGGTGTAAGCCGCAAGAAACAGATCCCATGTGCTTATAGGATGTGATCATGCAACACAATGGGGAAAAAGTTAAGGAACTCTATGAAAAGAAGCTGATCCCACTGAGATAATAAAGCGCCCAGCCAGGAACCTGTTTCCTAGGTGTTCTTAAATTACCTCAAAGAGGAGGACCTTCAGGATCAGACCTATGCCAGATAAATTATTCTGATAACCTACAAACAATTCACAGGTCAAACCACCTTTGCTTTTCAGGAAGCGCTCAGATATAAAGTGGCCATTGTGAAAGGCCATTTCAGTTGCCTTACCCTTAGTCATTAAAAAAACCCAAAACAAATCCCAAACCCAAACACCTCCAGAACGTCCTTCAGTCTCAATGAAGTTTCTCCCAGTCTTTAGTACAACAAGGAGATGGTAGGAGTACAGTTATTTGGACTTTGAACCTAAGAAATTGTCCTAAAAGTTTAAGCTAATTGAGGAAGTAGCCATAACTAAATTGGGAAGCTATATCTGTACTTCTATTTCCTAGTCTGTAAAATGGGGATTGGTATAGATTTTACAACAGAGTTCATTGTTTCAGTTAAGTACCAATATTTGTATAAATAGCAGATATGTGGGGACAAGCCCTGATTTCATAACGAACTTTTGCATTGGAAAATATTCCCTAGATTCTAGTATGCTACAAGGTGGACAGCAATCTATTTTGATCAGGATTTTCTCTCCGAGTCTTTCTCTTAAAGATTTATAAAGGGACTGATTTGAAACCTCTTACAACCCATTTAACAAAAGTACCAGGACTGCTTTTATTGCCTGATAAGTGAGACAGTAACATGCACAGTGCCCAGAAAGTTCTTCTTAATCTCAAGCAATATTTTTTTGCCAGAGATTATTTCATAGATACTTCTTTTCCAGCCTACTACCTGCAGGCAAACGTTGACAGTCAACCATGGTAACCTGCAAGTTCAACTAAAAATAAACCACACAGTGCATTTTATCTGTCTTCTCTTACCCCTACTTAGGCTGAAAAGCCAAGCCAATTTCAATTTACATCTAATAATTAAGTAAAGACATCTGCTGTGGTTGTGCAGATCTCTTCTCTCCCTAGTTTGGCAACCTTCCAGTAAACTACGGGAAGCTATATATACAATTACACATATATATACTTAGAGGAAGTTTCATTTGGTCTCCACTTTTGAGCTAATGTGAGCCCTTTTATGCACACTGATATTCACGTAGCACATTGCAGGTGTGTTGTTGGAAGATAGCACACAGGGAGAAATACATATATGCACAGAGAAAAATATTTTCTCTCACTTTCAGTGATGAAAATTAGTAAAGTTTTTCTTTCTTCTCAGAGTCAAATTGTCATTTTAAATTACCTTATAATTTAGATTACACACTAATATTCTACATGCAGCAGTATGAACTTTTATATTGGCAAAGACTAGGGGCAAATATTTACTTAGTTCTATTTGACATTGAAAATCTGAAGTTTATTTCAATATTACCGTACTTGATATTATTGTTAATCAATTGTACTACTTGTATTATTGTAAAGATATTTGTTCTTAACAAGAGTTAGATTTTTGTCTTATGTCTTCGCAAAGCAAAGCAGAGTATGTTTTGAGGACATAAAATATAGCTTTCTCCTCTCAATTCTGTATTGGTGCCTCTTGAAATGGAAAGGATTAATATATTTTCTAAGATAGGGTATTTAACAGGAGTAATATACTGCACAGCTTAGTGTAAATTAATTATCAAGAACTTTCAATATCTGAATGAAACTACCTTGTGAATATAATACAGGGGAAATGCTCAAAAAATATAAAAAGCAGCAGATCATGATACAGAACTTGGTATGAAGACCAGCGATATACATATACTCTGATAAAAATTGGCTACCCATCACAGAGAAAGGTGGATTGGATATTAAATAGAATATTTTTTCACAATAATATAATAAAGTTGTGGGGAGAATACTACAACTAACAAAGTTCAATGCTACACACTCTGTATACCGGTCACAGTGAAGGTAGATGGAGTTAGACATGCTGAGCTGTTCTGCATCCTGACAGCTGAAGACTGACTACACCTGGGTATCTTTTTGTTACTCTATTGTGTTGGTAACACCGTGTGTGAAATTGGTGATATGTCATCTGAGCAACTCAAACTTAGTTTTTGCTTGACATAGACTCATCTTTATTCCTTTGCAATGTGGAACACAGAACTTTTAAAGTTCTCTGTTACTTTGTGTTATTGATAAAGCTATTTTTGTATTTCCCCTCGCACTGTGCTCTCCTTCTTACTCTCTTGAACTCAGAACATCCTCTATATTTTTGTTGAAGCTGACATATTTCTGATGCAGTAAACACTAATTTCTACAAAAATCTTTTACCTCAAAGAGTTCCAGTTTGATCTACTCACTAATATTGGGCACAGCAACTTCCTTGTAGAAAACTATCTTTTTTATTAAAGCTAAAACCCTGTAAGCAATGCTGCTTACTGAAAGGTGAAGTTTGTTTTTTAACCTATTGTTCTCAGAGCTGTTGCAGAATTTCTAGAGTTATAAAAACATCTTTATGTGGTGCAATAAAATTATATCAGAATATTTGGGAAAAAAATGCCTCTGTACTGGACTCTTTTCCAACATTATTACTGAGTTTTATATACTATTGAGCAAGGACTCTTTCATCTACAGACATACTACTTAACTTACATTAGAAGTACAATTGTGATTTTTAAGATATGTTTCCTGCTGACTTTTTCAAGGAGAGATTTCTAATGGTTTGCATGTTTGACAAGAAATGAAAAGTGTCTTTATCAGTGACGGGTAACATTTCTGTTTAAATAGTCCCTGCACATGTACTTTGAGGGAAAAAAGTCTTCATACACACATTCTGTATGAATCTCATCTACAATAGGAAAAAAAAAAAAGTTAAACTCTTAAAAGGCACTGACATCAATTAATAAGCTGATAAGATGTAGTGAAAACCTGATGCTTTCTGTGTTAGTTAAATCTCTATGATAGGTTTAATTGGTTATATTTATACTTAGGACAAACAGAAAATAATAATTATCACATTGGAAATGGGTTTTCAGGACATATCAATAATTTTCACAATGGCTTGTTATTTAATCTAGAGCAAGCAGGTATTACTGAAGGAGATACAAAGATTTGGCACAGTCAAACACCTGGGAACTATTTTTCATTTGGTCTTAAAATTAAAATTGAAAAGTTATCTGAGAAGCAGACTGTGACATTATTTTCTTGAAAGTTATGCATGTAGAACAACTGAAGGAAAATTTGGATTCCAGAATGGTCAGGTGGTAATCATATTTTGAGATACATTTTTATTCTGCTTTTTAAAAACCTACTTGTATTCTAAAACCCAAGAATATAATGGTGGAAAAAAAAGAGCAAGAAGGGTATGCAGAAGTTTACTCTTCAAAAGATTCCTTTGTGATAGTTTCCATTTTTATTTAAACTTTTATTTCAACTCTTTGCTAAGATACTCCTCCTAGACACTTTTAAGTCCCTGTACTATTTAACAGTGGGAGGTCTGAGAGAAAGAATGAAAAGAATCTATTCATAGTAGTCTGATGACTTTGAAAATGTTTTAGCAAGAAACAGATCTTTCACACATTTTTGATTTGACACAGTTACTACGTAAAGCTATTTATACACCTAAAAGAAATGTTCCTATGTAAACTTTCTCCTATGAAGGAAAATATCAAATCATACATTACTCCAGTCTGTAAATAAAAAATGCTGAACTTCTGCTTTTTCCAGCTCTAGTGGAATGAACAAAGGACAGGCATGCTGGGGTACCCCACCTCAACCTTTTTTAACGTGAAGTATAGAGTGCAAATGTTCTAACCAGAAAATGTATATGGAACAAGTCAGGTATGAAATGTTAACTTAACTAACTTTCCGTTGAGTTTTCAGTATAGCAGCTGAGAAACTGATCTAAAGCTGAATGTAGAAGCTGCTTGAAAGCTAATTGTTGGGGGTTTTCTTTGTTGTTGTTCTTGGGTTTGATTTTTTTTTAATCTTATACCGTCCATTTTATCTGATCAATACTAAATCCATGTGTGAGATGCATAATGATTAGAAAAGTAATCAGAATTAAGAGACTTTGAGAAGAATGCTCTCCTCCAGGGATTCTTAGCATTTTAATTTAAGGATTTACTTTACCTTTTGAAAAAATCCTTTAGCTACGTATTGCTCCTACATTGGCTTTCATTTACAACAGAACAATCCAGAAATTTAGCTGGACTTTTACTTACTTTTATTAGTATTGCTTCCTCCTTTTCTCATTTTTTTGCATTTTTTTCTGGCAAACATAATGGTATAAGAAATTTGAGGTGCCAGAGCACATACATTATGTTTAATTTCTTCTAACTTTTTATGCCGTATGATTTAGGATTAAAAAATCCCCACCTAGAGGTGCTTATTTGTCTTCATTGACTGATGAAGCTCGATGACTAGTTTTTGGGCAGTTAATATTGATTAAAGTTTATAGGAGACCTAAATTATATTTTTGATATCTCTATATGTGAAAAAAATCAAACGAAAACAGCTTTAACTGTCCAACAACTATCTTTTATGTAATGCTTGTTCTGAGATTTTATTTTATGATGACAAACATTTAAGATTATTTTTGTGTTGGTTACATTGTTTTAACTTCCAAGTTGTAAAATGGGTGAAATAAAACAAAATTAAGAAAAATGATCATTTTTTTTAAACAAATACAGCATAACCTGATTTTTTTTTCTTATCAGTTTTCATATGTTTGTGATTTCCCTCTCAGCTAGCAAGGGCAAGAGGAAATGGCCTCAAGTTGTGCCAAATTGGATATTAAGCAAACTTTCTTCACTGAAAGGTTTATCAAGCATTGGAACAGGCTGCCCAGAGAAGTGGCTGAGTCACTGTCCCTGGAGGTATTTAAAAGATGCGTAGATGTGGTGCTTAGGGACATGGTTTAGTGTTAGATTTGGTAGTACTAGGTTAACAGTTGGACTTGATGATCTTAAAGGTCTTTTCCAACCAAAACAATTTTATGATTCTATGATACCAGAGGCCCAAGCATGTCACATGCTGTTCTCCTCCTGAAGTGGCCAAGTTAAAAGTCCAAATGGGAAAAGTATTGAAACACTGGATTTTGTGCAGCAATGATGTGCTCAAAAGACAAAAGCTTTTTTTTTTTTTTTTTTTTTATTATTTTTTTATTCCTACTTTTTAAGAAGGCTGGGGTCCCTTGACAAAAACTCTGCAATCCTATGTTACAGAGCATCGGTATATGGAGCATCACAGCAAGAGCAGGAGTTGAATTCTGATCTGCCTTTGATGAACACATGAGCATTTAATGATGAATGTTAAAGAGACAATCTTATCTGTCCATGCTTAACATCAAGAAAAGGTAACTGAGTAATCCTCAGTCTGTCCAGCAGAAGGCAGAAAACACATCTCATAAATCAAGATTGCTGACTTTTCTTTAGCATCCTCAGTTTTTATGTCTTCCTGCATCTCACAGTGGTAATACTTTTCCTCTCTCTAGCCTTTTTAGCCATAAGTTCACCCAAAAAGTCTTAATTCTGTTGTGTATCCTGATGAGTCTCATCTGTGATCACATGCATTTCTTTTCAGTTGAGATATAAAATAAATAACAATAAACCAATGCACTTTAACTATTGAAAGTGCTGTTCAGACATCAGCTAATTAAAATCACTGATCATTTTACCCCCACAGTACTTTCTGTAAGTGTCAGAACATTAGCCCTGATGTCTTGGCTGAGTGCCAAGTGTATATTTATATATCACATATCTAAGTTTCCTTGTAAGTGGCAATAAGATTTTTCCTCCCCTTAAATAGTACTGTTTAAAGACTGTCAATTTACATGGGAAAGGTAGAGTTGCATTTCAGGAAGTTTCAGGAAGGAAGTTGTCCTTTGCAGATAGTATTGGCTGATGTGAAATTTGAAGATTTCGTATGTATGACTTTTGTACGCCAATCAGCTAATAAACAATTTTAAGCAAAAGGTATCTCTTGCTCCTTTTTTTT
>VXBL01000959.1:312886-328278 GCA_013400195.1 Aramus guarauna | reverse complement strand
TTTTTTTAAACTTTGAGTTTGTAATTCACCCAGTAGCACAGGTCAAACATGAATATCTTTTTTCTTAACTAATCTGCAATCATCTGGGCAGATCAGATTATAATAGCATGAGTATGCACACAGAGAAAAGAATTGATCAATTAATTAAGAATATGGGTTAAGTGAGTTATTTAGCAGACCAAGGGATTTGCATCAAATACGTGAAATAAAATTACTCAAAATATATTACTTTTTTTTTTTAATTTTAAATTCCAAACATTTCAGAACTACATATTAGACTTACAGGTTTAATTAAGAGTCAGAATAGGAGGGGAAATTTTCAATGTGAGTGCACATTAGCATTTTAGTTTGGAGAAGGAATTTGCTTTTGAAGTGAATCTCCAATCACCTCCATTTGCCATGCTTCAATTCACATTGTGGAGAAATCTTGGAGTGTATGAACTGAATTTCATTCAGGAAAAACAAACTGAAAAATGCAGTCCCAGAGCCTATGAATTGTGTTCCAACTGCTAACACGCATTCAGTGGCCTATGTTCTAATGTAATTAGAAACACTGGCTTTGGTTCAAAAGGGATACCATGTTTTGTAACATTTGAGGAATGTACAGGATGTCATAGTCATATAGTTTAATGACACCAGAGAAGAAAGTATATTGGATACTAATAGTTGCAAGAGGACTCCAGATACTACTGCAAGGCTTCTCCTCTTACTGCAAACCTTTGCAGTTCTCTCTCATACCCACGGAGCATTTGCTACTTGGAAAAAATCTTGCAAATCTTCTTCTTAGTATTTATGGGATTAAAGTGTCCAGAAGCAATATGGTCATATTGTTCAGGCTGTGGTTTGAAGCACTATGAATATCTGCAAAGCTTCTACATTCATTCTAGAATATTTTTGCATAGACACCTAATAGCTCCTCTCCTTCTTGTAGGTCACTGCACAATTGTCTGAGCTAAAACACCAGATGAATAGTAGAAAGTTATGCTCAAACCTAGATGATGACTGATACTTTCTGAACAATATAGACAGATGGCAGAGCTTTGACTGCCTCAGGTTTTTCAATGGCTTTCAGTCTCAGAAAATACACATGTATTGGAGTGGGACACAAGGTTTTCTGCCTGGATCCCTACGTCAGATTAAAGAGGTTTAATCTGCACATTTGGACACTGAAAGACTGAGTTGTGCATTTTTACAGACAGAAATGACACACCATAGACAGAGAGATACTGTTTTATGAAATGTAGTACCTGTATTTAAAAATTAATCCTTGACTTGCCAGCGAGTGTTATAGTCAAAGGTAAGCAACTTGGGATTCAAAAGTGCTTTCTGCTCAAAATAGGTATCAGGTAAAAGAAAAATCTGAAAAAGAGGAGAATAGCTTTGTATACATCTATCATAGACATAACTTTAAAGAACAAATTGGAAAGGATCCAGTCTCTTGCCTGAATGCAAGAATAGTTATTCCTGTTTTAAAACTCTCCAGTGATTGAGACTCCATCAATGGTGGCTCCAGTCTCACCAGAAAATTCTCTTCAACATTTTAGTAGTTTCACTGGTAGGAATATTTTAAGCATTCTCCTTTAACCAAGTCTTTTTTATTATAATCTGAGCCACTTCTTTCCTACCCTTCTGGAAACATTTCTTTCCTCCATAAGATTTTATATATTTGGAAAATGTTTCCTCTTTCAATCTTTCCATGTAGGCCATACTTTCTAGTTCTATAATTGCTACAGCTTTCTAATGTAGTTTCTGGAATCTTTTCAATCAGTCCACAACCTAAATTGCAGAATCTAGGCACAGTACTTCAATTAGGGACACACTGGTATGCTGTATGGAAAAGTTACCTCATCAATGTGGCAATTTTTGTGCTTGTTACTTGGTTCATTTCCTGAAATGTTAAAACTCATAAATGAGGTGAAAGCAAACCAGTTTGTTTATCTGGATCAAGTAGTATGGGAATAATAAATAAAGCAGTACTGGTTATCTTCTACTAAAACAAAAAGAAACTTGCTTTTGCTTCATTTGGGGAGTATGGCAAAATATTTTCTACTCTATTTGATACAGTAGTTTTTCATTCTGTGTGGTGATGCACGCTTACATCCCTGCTTAGCCTGCTGCTGGAGTCTTGCCCTAGGGACACAAAGTCTCTTACTGCTTTATTAATGAATACACAGTACTCATCCTCTTCCAGATAGTATCTGCACCAAAGTATATAATCAAGTCTTATTCTGTGTGTGTATATCCAAGTAAGTTTGTATTGTTGGTGGTAATTTGCTGTTTATTTCTGTACATATTATTTCATGTATAGTGACTGCTTATTTTGTATGTAGTCACACTTCATACTTTTTTCTTATTTCACATACAGTGATTAGCGTCAAACTTTTGACCCAAGCTACAGTAGTAGCTTTGGTATATCTTTCCTTTTTCATATTAAACATAAGAAATTTTGGTTCCTACAGTAAAAATAAATGCTATTTAATCTTAGGACTCAATGAAAAATATAGATTTAGGAAGAGGTCATTTATACTATTAAAAGGAAACTAGAAGTACAGAGAACATTGGTTGACAATATATAGACAGCAAAGAAACAAAGGCTTTGATACTGGAAAGTCTGTATTTTGTAAGAGAGCAGTATTGTGTTTATGGCATGAAAGCAGATTGGAATGCTTAACAACAGATGAAAACTGCCAAAAATGCATTAGATGATTTTCCATGGCAACGGGAGAGACTAACAAAAAAGCTGCTCTACAAACACCAAAGTCCAGGTCCTGAGCTGCATCCTGGAGACATAATAAAGACAGAGGATGGATGAAAGACTTAAGCCACATGAATCTTCAGTCCTCCTGCACAGGTTTAATTTAAAAGAACCTTCTTTTCTTGAGATCATTTCAGTAGATGGGGCTTTCCCTGAAGAAACTGGGACAACACTACCAATCAGAAATAAAGACCAAAGCAGCATGTAGGAAAGCTTACCAACTCTGTCAAGCATTAGGCATTGCTGTGAGAATACGTCGTGTAAAATAATTGTCTACCATTCTTCTTGCAAGTAATAAATGCTGAAGTAACAGCAATATTCTACAGAGATCAATGAGATTTTTTTTTCATGTTAATATTCAGGAGTTCTGACGTTGCCCTGGAATAGAATCAGGCTACTGTCTTACTGCCAGTCCAAGCTGGACATGTGTGGAACAGGACTTGCTGAAACGATTGGTAGCATCGGCTGTTTTGATGTGCCTAGCTGTGTTTTCTTTGTCACCTGCTATTGTCACTTCTCTTATTTGGCTTTAGTGATGTTTTCTGCTTCTCATAACAGACAGTGAAGTGTAGAAGCTGAGCAGTTTATGCTAGGCAGAAAATATTTTTTTAATCAATTCCAGTAATCTCATTATATTATCTGCCATAAATCTGTTACAAGGCAAAAATATCATGACAAACACAGAGAGGCAGTTTTGTATCTAGCAGAAATGCTGCTTAGTGATGGTTTTGGAAAAAGATATTTCATTTTTAAAACACTAGGAAGTTTAGGTATTTCTGAGCTGAAACATTAAATTTTAAATGTTAATTTAAATTCATTTCAATTAATTTGAGATTAAAATTGATGTAGAGTTGAATAAATAAAACTTATTCTAATATAGTATGCAACATTTAGCTGAATTATTTCAGCAAATTCAATAAATGAGAGAATAATGTTGCACATCCCACTAGCTAATTCTCTAAATTTTTTAATATATTTGCTGTTTGTTGGAAAAATATTATACAACTTTATTAATAACCTTCCATTGTAGAATAGTTCTACATATTTTAAATGTTCTTGACTTAGGTATCAAAAATTCTCCAGACCAAAAAAGCCAGTCTTACCAATGTTCACTTGAGTTATGTTTCACTGACTTAATACTTGCATTTACACCAAACCTATGGAATTTTCTAATGTAGAAATTTAGTACCTTAACCTCTCCAGATGAATCCATTATGACAGAAAATTCAAGCCATTCTATAATTACTCATATTCAGTAGTGTAATTATAAATCCTCTTTGTGAACATCAGGAATATTAATGTTTTATATGTCTGAAGTTTGGGATTTTAATTTAAGTTTCCAAATAATTTAGTCAATCTTAGCCAAGATCAAGAATAATTTCTCAGAGTCAATTGCCTGTAAACAAATATTCAGTCTGAAACTTTTGGCTGTTCTGCATTTTGACATGCATAGATGAGAAGCAGCTAATACTCTCTGTCTGTAATATCATGTCTGTAATATCATGTCAAAAAATGCAGAGCAGTATTGATAGGTACCAGGAAATTATAGACATTCAGGACTCATCTGATCTGATCTAGTTTGTTATAATTTCACTGTGAGGGAAAGTGGGATGGGATTAGATTAGATTAGATTTCCTTCCAACCAAATTTTCTGTTATTTTATTATTGACTAAACCACTGACGTGCTTGTTGCTTGTTAATGTATTGCGAGCCTCAGAAATCTAGACTGGTTTCCTTCTTATCATGCAGTCAGTATCCTGTTTCACTGTAGAAATTAACAAATTTGTATTTTTGCATTTGGAAGACTTTGTATTTCTAGACCAGAGGTGTTCTGCCCCACAGTGTCTCACTAAGTTGATCTCAAATTCTGAATCTTTTGTATGAATGAAAACTTTCAAAATCTCCATCCATAATCATCCTTCCTGGGTAATTTATAACCACATATTACAGTAACCCGTTGATTTTTGCCAAACCACTTCACTATCAGTAATACCTATTATGCAATCAATGAATAATAGCACTGTCAAGGATTATGAATTATGACCAAAAGCCTTACGTTGTCACAGAAAAGCATACTTGCATTACCATGTACTCCTACTGTTTACATTTTCCATGAATTGCATGTTTATTAATTTATTTCCTACTATACAGTATCATAAAGACTCAATTTCTACTGAAGTAAGAAACCGAACACAACAGACAACTAAATGAATCAAAATGGTTTAGGAAACACTTGTTCTCTGTTTTTTCCTATCAGTTCAGTCACCCTACTCTTTCTAATCACTCCTATATTTGCATACCAAAGCAAACAGGTACCTCAACTTTTTAGTTAGTATATGGAGGTGGAGCATCAGAATGAAAAACCCCTCAAAAACTCATATGGAATTGTTGGATAACCATTAGGTTAATATTTAAGTATCTAAGCTTCCAGACACCTCTCTAGATATGAATGTAGGTTGCTAGTAATTGCTAATAATTTTAAAATGAAAAGAAAAAAAAGACTTGCAACTCATTTCTTTTTAAGCTAAGAAAGCTGCTATATGTTTTAAGAGTTAATCACCACAGCAATTGATGACTATCTAAACTAAATATGTATTTGTGTTGCCAAACGAAGAAATTTTGAAAAGCATTAAACCATTCAGATTGTTATGATACATGTACATTTTTTAATTGCTTGGGGAAATTGCTACAAAGAATTCTTTTGTGCCAAAATAAACGGTAATCCTTAGCCTTCATGAATCACTGTTGCTCTTCCCTATCTAATATGGGAACCACGAGTCTTTCAGAATGAATAGGAAAACCCCATTCTATTCTTGTATTAACTTTCAGAATTTCCAGTCTTGAAAAACATCTTGAAACTACTTAATTTAGATTATTTTGTATCTAGATGTCTACATCCTTGCTAATAGCAAATGCGATAATAAACTCAGTGAGCCAATCTCTAATGGTTTGTAAGAATACAAATGACTGTTTGTATTGTGCCTTTCTGGAGAAAGAGAATAAATACTTTTTTTTAAAATTTTCAATTACTTGCATGTGCATATATTTAGTACTAGATTTAGAGTGTTTATAGCCATGGCAAATGAACTGAATTTCACTGAGGGGGCGTCAGGGGAGGAAGAAAAGGAATTTCCCAAGCAGCGTAGCAGATGCTATTGCAGGTCTGCTCCAACAAACTTTACCTCTATCCATATTCACTTTTACACTTCAGGTCCCATCTCTCTTTAGAATGCAGGTAGTTTATTTGCATAGTTATAGACTCAAGGACCTTGACTCCATCCCAGAATAGATGATAAGGAGATAAGGACTCCACCTCACTCATCATAAAACAAAACAGTAGTTCAGGTGTGACCTCCCTAGAGGAAGAAGACAGGTGTGAATGCTTCACAGCAGAATGACATTTCCCTTCTAACCCTCCAGGTATGCTCGTGTATATCACAGAAAACTGTAATGAGGTCACTGTTGGTGGAGCCTCATGAGTGTAGGGACTCCTTGTTTCTGTAGTTGCATTTCTATAGATGTAGATTTAAGTCTGTGTAGGAGTAGGTCAGGATTTATTTATCACATCACAACATTTCTGATAAGCTTACCCTGATCCCTAAGCCACTCAGGTGACTTGTCTTCAAACAGAAGGTATAGAGAGAGAGATATGAAAAAACAGAACTGAAAGAGCCATCTGAAGTAATTTCTGTCAAATGTTAGCCAAAAATATATCTAAAACTGCAGCTACAGATTGGTATTTGTGAGTAGAAGCAGCCAGTTTTCTGTCAGTTTTAAAACCTACAGCATATACAAACTATACCTAGTCAAGATATTTTTTTCCCATATTTGCAGGATTTTAAGTGTCTGACCTTATTAATATGAAGGTATTGAAAGTTTCTGTGATAGAAATCTAAGAATAGACTCAAAAAACAGCATTAGGCACAGAAGAAATGACACATCACTACATATTAACATATTTTCCTTTTTCAACAGTAAACATTTGTCAAGCAGCAGTAAAAGGGTAAGAAAAATTGGTCATTTTCCTTAGGGGAAAAAAAAGAAACTAAGGCTTTTGGTAGTCTACTGTCTTCCATGTTGTCTATTGTAAATACGTCTATATTTGTAACTCCTGTGATCTTGTGTTCTGCATATTGAACCCCTGAAATATCTGCAGTTTTGTCTGTAGATGAGGCAGCTGACCTTTTGAGAGGCAGAAATGCCTGCATAAAAAGTCCTGTATGTTCTTGCTCTTATCTTAAATATAAAAGTCACCAAGGTAATAAATAAGTCTGTTCTTCATGTAATAATAAAATAGTCTTTGCAAAAATAATGGAATTTAGAAAAAAAATAATTGGGACAATTTAAAAAAGAAGCACCATGACAAGATGTGAGGTTTAAAAGAAGAAAAAGATGAAATAGTTTTGGAAATAATAGAGATTATTTGAGTAAATGAAAAAAGGGGAATGTTAGTGATCATATTGTTTGATAAATAAAATAACAAAAAATAGCAGAGAACTTATATTATTTACTTTTTCCTTGTGTTTGTTCTGAACCTTATGTTTCATTTATCACAGCCTAATTCTTGTATTGGAAGATATAATTAAAAAAAATTCCTTCTTGCTTTTTTACACTCTGGATGTTGTAGACTTCCAGCAGCATATTTCCCTTCAGTTCTCTCCTTCCCAGCCTGAAGAGTCTTAATCTATGCAATTACTCCTTGCATACATGCTGGCCCTCATCTTTGATCATCCTTATTGACATTTTCTGAATCTTTTCTGCTTCTTTATCCTATTTGAGATGGGGTGACCAATACTGCACATTGTATCCAAATTGTGGGCATGCTGAGGATTTATAGTATCCTAATATTATTGTCTCTATTTGTCATCTTTCCTAATATTGTTCACATTTGATTTGCTTACTGACCACTACTGATCACCAAGCTAACATTTTCCTAAAATTGTTGTAGCTGCTAGATTTCATTCTGCATTGAAAATACCTTTCCCCCCGCCCCCCCACTTAGCATTAACCTTTTGAAATCCATCTACCATTTTAAAGCTTAGCCACTCAATCTTTTTTGGTCCTCCTGAAGTTCTTTATACTTAGATTTCATCTTCATTAATCTGAATATTTCAGTAATACTTACTTTTGGCATCTCACTTGCTGCTCCTTTTCCAGATTCCCTCAGGAATTTCTTATTGACGTCTGTCCTTTAACCATGAAAACTGTTTACTTCCACTATTTATTTACTATCTTTTATCCAATATTTCATACAAGAGCCTTCTTTCTTATCCTATAATTACTTCATATTTTAATGAGCCTTCAGTGATAAATTTTATAAAAGACACTTCAGAAATCCAGGTGAACATGACACTACTCATTTTCTGTCAATCATAAAGAGTTTTGGGGACCTAATGTTTTGAGTATAGCTTTTGCTGGTAGCTCTGTACAACACAGATGAAGCTTTTCAAGCAGCCGATTCTGTCTCTTCTACCAGATTTTCACAGTAATTGATCCCAGCTATTACATAAGTATCATGAAAAATACAATATAAGCAACCTGAATAAGGCTGGAGTGGTCCACCAGTGATAAAAAGTGCTATGACTGAGTGAGAGAAGTCCTGTTGTAGCTGAGGACTTTTTTTTAGGAGATAGGAAAAGAGGGAGAAGTAGGGAAAACTCAAGAAATCAGTTTTACTCTGCCATAGATTTTTTTTTTTTCACACAGAGTATTCTAAATAGTTTCATTTAAAAAAAATCTATGTACTTAAGGGAGTCTCTTAATCTCCTATTAAAACACAGCCAATTTAGGAATAGAACAGAGTATACCAAAGAATTTAAAATTCCAATGGGGAAGGAAAACATAATTCCTAACTGAAATTAGAACATAACACTGAGCAGCAATGCACTTTTCAAATATAAATGCTAAGGGAATGTGAAGATAGGTAATTGTCAGGACTGCAATTTTGCTATTTATGCATGCCATTGTGTTTCTGTCTTTTAAAAATACTTTCTTCCCCATATAGCTGTGATGTCCTGTAAGGAATATGTGTTAATGTCTTCCTGAAGAAGTAATTGAGAATAATGAATCTGCACTAGAGAAAAAAGATCTGCTCCACACATATTACTATAGGGTAAATTATTACTGTTGTGTTGGCTAAATGACAAAGTTTCAGTGGTGAATTGTGTTCATAATTAGGCAAGAAGTTAAATCAACACTGCTATCAGCTAATCATAGCCTTAAAGAGCACCATTCTAGTGCAGTCCCCAAATACCATCAATGTCTGTGTATTCTAGTGACAAAGAGAACATTGTGACAAAAGAAAACACAGCGGGTGTGTTTTCCACTTTTACTTGTGTTGAGTTATATATTCTCCTGCTTGTTAGTAAATGTTGAAGTTGCTAATACAATAACAAACTCTCAAGGCAAGGCTAACGCATTTTCTGAACTTGGAGGTCTTTTTCTCTTTGAGTGACACAGTTTAAGGCTATTATTCCACACAATAAAATTTAAATGAGCAAACCAGGTTTCCTACACCATGAAAATGTCTGAAACATTCTAGCTGAATGAAATGAAGCTCTACTTATGAAGATCTTAGGGTATATTAGCTGACTGGTGAAGCAGCTCAAAGCAGCTCTTTCTGAAGAAACCTCAGTTTGAGATAAGGTTCTCCTCTTCATATTTATAACATTATGTAAAGCATAGCTTTGAAAGAAAGCTGCCTTAATCATGCATTTTTTCATCTGTATTTCTGACTTTTAGCACAGCTCACAGTTTTCACAGGTGAGATGAGCTTGGAATAATTACAAGTTTAGTCTTACCACCTTCTTGGTTTCAGCCTGAAAGCAGAAGATCCTGGACCTATGCAAAGGTACTGGGCTATCTTCACTCTGCCTCAGAAGCATCTTCCAGCCTGTCTGTCTTCCAGCATAAGAACATGCTTGCAGTTTCACAGGGTGGGTGGTAGATAAATCTAGACTTAACTGAGATGTAAATATAATAATGGCAGTCTTGTTATCAGATGGTGAATACTCACCAGTTTATAAAAATCAGGTTCTTCTAATTAATTTAGATGGGAACAGGTTTAGAAATCTCTAAAATCAATAGATCTTTCTGGACAACCTTAGCGAGCACTGTAACTACTACATTACAGAATAGCCCATTAACCATTGAAGAGATGGACTAATTCTGATAATGAAGCCTCCCCAGTATGGTTTAGGTAAATTATTCCTATTCAATATTGTGTCTGTGAGCTATTGTTTTGATTATCAAGTGCAATAAGGAGCTCAGGTCTGGTATATATTTTGTTGAAACTCATAAAAATGTGGCAAGACCTTTATAGTCCATATACTTGCAATTCTGCATTCTGATTTTAAGAATATTAGAACGATTCAAATATGTTCCTGATATTTCAGGTGGGAATTACAAAACCAGCATCTCTGGATCTGAAGGGTGTTTGCTGGATGTTTAGATCATTCCAAAAGGATCTTTAAACCACGGTGATTGAAACCTGCTTTACTAGTGCTTTCTTTTTATAAGCCAGTAGTTTTGTCTATTCATTCAGGCATTACAGATGGACGAGCAGAGGCAACAGAAAACCAATAAGGTATTTGGCCAAAATCAGTGTCATAACTGGAACTGCCTTCAAGAGTCTTACTTCCTCAATACAGGAGCATTTTACCCCTTCTGTATTCTCAGTACTTTCAAGATAGATATTTGGAAACAAAATCCATGCTTTATGCATGGTATTTGAAAATTAGGTTTCCGATAATAAACATTAATAGAAAAGAAAACAAAGAAAATGGATGTAGCAAACTGCAACTATATTCATATTTGATGTCTTTGAATTAAGAGTGTATGGACTTACACAATTTATCTTTTCTTATATACAAGTGTAATTGAATAAACTGCAACAGCTAATATTATGCAGGGATGAGACAGGTTGTTAGAATGATCCCTTCTGGCTTTATGCAGAGTGAAATCCACAACAGTTTATAAAACATGGACAAAGGTCGGAGAATTTCAGGGTAGCAAAACTGTGGTAAGCATCTTGTCATAGAAACACAGAAAAAACTACTTCCAAGTTTGCTGTCCTCATATACACTCAAAGAAAGTAAAATTTCTTTTACACTGGAGTATGGAGTGTGGGTCTTTGCTGCTGAAAGCCCAGGACAAAGCATAAAAAAAAGTATTTGCATAAGAAGCATCTATTTCCAACCTCAAAAGGACAAAATAACCGTTCAGTTAGCACCAGCAAAACCCATTTGCCCCCTTATATATTTGAATAACACTATAAACTGTGATAGACTAAAAGGTGAGGAACAAAATGTGTGAATATAAAAAGTGCCTACATGCTTTGGATATCTGGAGAATGAAGCATATATCCTTCAGCATGAGATAAAACTATCTGATGCAATTATAATTTCAGCATTGTTGTACTGTGGCAAACTTGACAACTGAAAGTCAACAATAACAAGAAGCCTAATGAAGCATCTGCAAACCATTCTCCGAATTACCGACATTATCACAGAAGTAGTGATAAAATGTGAAAGAATACTGGACAAATATCAGCTGCTTCCAAACTTAGGAGAAGATGAGCTTAGCATAGCCTTATGCTGATATGTGAATCAATCCTCCAAAAAAGCAAAGGAGAGGGCAGCTGGAAAACAGAGAAGGAAAAGACTGAGACAAACTTATGTGATGCTCCAGCATATGTTAACGAGCTGGTAGAACTTGCTTCTACTCACACTGAAAAGACAACAGGATACTCAAGACAAAACAGTGTTCTGTAATATATGGGATGATCCACAACCAAGACATTGTATAGATTGTTGAATGTGTCTTAAATGGTTTATTTGAGAAAAAAGACACTTAGACAACATTTAATGACTTTTAGCAATGCTTATTCAGGCAGACAATCTCTTGTTAAACCTTCATCTGCCAAGGGAATGAAAAATAACTGTCTTTGGCTATATGACAGCAGAAACTAATTAATATGAGTTCTTATTTAAAGGAATGCTGTAAATTTATACCTAAAAATTACTGAAGTTTGCTTTTATTTTCTACTATTTGCAACAGTCAAATGTTACTGACATGATGGTAACCAAAAGATTAGAGTAAAAAGCATTTTGTGTCCTTTCATATTTTTTCAGCAATTTTCCTTGCTATTTCTTCTGCTTGTGTAGGTGTTTCACATAAAAGCAGGAGAAAAAACTGTTTTTGAAAATGGGGCAAAAAGCCATATACATACATGAGGGGATACTGAGAAACGGATATGGAATCTGTAAAGGAATTTAAAATTAATTTGAAATCAACTAATTTCCCATCTGATGTTGCATTTTAAAATATTAAATATTTAAAACATTGGCCATATGCTATACTTTAGTCATATACATAAAACTTACCTTAGAACATTACAATTGATGAGTAAATAGTGAGTTCCTCATAAGTCTTGCCCTCGAGACTTTGCACCATCTTGATCCCCCTCCTCTGAACACACTCTAATAGTTTGAGGTGTTTCTTACATTGAGGTGCCCAAAACTGCAGAGTACTCAAGATGGGGCCACACTAGTGCAGTGTAGAGTTGGACAATCACCTCCCTCAAACAGCTAGCTATGCTGTGCTTGATGCACCCCAAGACACGGTTGGCCCTTTTGGCTACCAGAATCCCAGAATCGGAGGGGCTGGAAGACACCTCTGGGGATCATCTAGTCCAACCCCACAACAGACCCAGCTCTCTCAGCCTTTCATCATAAGAGAGATACTCCAGTCCCCTAATCATCTTTGTAGCCTTCTGCTGGACTCTCTCCAGTAGTTCCTTGTCTTTCTTGAACAGGGAAGCCCTGAACTGGACACAATATTCCAGATGTGGCCTCACTAGGGCAGAGTAGAGGGGGAGAATAACCTCCCTCGACCTGCTGGCTCTTCAACCTCTTTTTAAATGCACTCCAGGATACCATTGGCCTTCCTGGCCGCAAGGGCACATTTCTGCCACATGGATAACTTGTTGTCCGCCAGGACTCCAAGGGCCTTCTCTGCAAAGCTGGTTCCCAGCTGGTCAACCCCTAACCTGTACTGATGCTTGGGGTTATTCCTCCCTAGGTGCAGGACCCTACACTTGCCTTTGTTGAATTTCATTTGGTTCCTCTCCACCCAAATCTCCAGCCTATCCAGGTCTCGCTGAATGGCAGCATGGCCTTCAGGTGTATCAGCCACTTCTCCCAGTTTTGTATCATCAGCAAACTTGCTGAGGGTACGCTCTGTCCTTTCATCCAGGTCATTGATGAATATGTTGAATAAGACTAGACCCAGTACAGCTAACCATAGGCCTCCAGCCAGAATCTGTGCCACTTGTCATAACACTCTGAGCTCTGCCCTTCAGCCACTCCTCAGTCCACTCTCACTGTCCACTTATCTAACCCACACTTCCTACACTTACCTGTGAGGATTGTTATGGGAGACAGTGTCAAAAGCCTTGCTGAAGTCGAGGTAGACAACATCCACTGCTCTCCTCTCATCTACCCAGCCACTCATGCCATCATAGACGGCTATCAGATTGGTCAAGCATGATTTTCCCTTGATGAATCCATGCTGACCACTCCTGATAACCTTGGAGGGGTGCAAGAAGATCCATCATAGCTATGTACATCCTTAAGTTGGTTGGTCTTCTGGTTCTGGTTCTAGGGAGGCAGGAACATTTGTTGCTGCTCTGGTTGGCTTGACTTATTCCCCAGTTGGATGTGATGGCATGAGCATTGCCACTTTGGACCCCACCCTTCAGTTTAAAGCCTGCTTCACCGAGTTGGCCAGCCTGCAGCCAAAGATTCCCTTGCCTCTTCTAGATGGGTGGATCCCATCCCTCCGCAACAAGTTATAGTCATCAAAGAATATCTTGTTGTCATAAAAGCCAAAACCCTTGCGATGGTACCAGCCACATAGCCAGCAATCGATATGCATTATACATCTATTTCTGGCTGCTCCCTTTCCTCCAACTGGTAGAGTGGAGGAAAAGATAACTTGGCCATCAGTATTTTTCACTTGCACTGCCAGGGCTTTATAGTCTTGATTCTGCCCAGGTTCTGGCTTGCAGTGTCATTCATGCCCATATGAAAGAGTAACAGTGGATGCAGTCTGTGCTCTTGACGAGTTGTGCCAGGGCACACTGTTGACTCATATTCAACTTGCCATCAACTCAGACCTCCAGATGTCTTTTTGTGGGGGCTGCTTTCCAGCCTCTCATCCTCAATTTGTATGTCTAACCAGGATTACCTTGTCCCAGGTGGAGAATCTGCCATTCGCTCTTGTTAAATTTCTTATGGTTGGTCATTGCCCAGTTGTCTAGTTTATCCAGATCTCTCTGTAAGACCTCTCTATCCTCAAGGGAGTCCACAGCTTCTCCTAGTCGAACATCATCCAGAGTATTTGTAAAAACATTATAGAGCACTCACCCTAAAATTGAGACCTGGGGAACCACACTGGTTTGAGTCCACCCCATCAGCCAATTGTTCACCCAGCATACTATGGACTTGTCTAGGTGTCTGCTGAACATTTAATCCAGAAGGATATTGAGACAGACAGTATCAAAAGCTTTGCTAAAATAAAACCAACCAACCAACCAAAAGTCCCCAAACACACCTACTGGCTTCCCTTGGTCAGCTAGATGGGGGACCTTGTTAAGTTAGTTAAATAGCTAGCTATAAAGAGGTTGTTGAGAAAGAACTGTCATGTAATGAAATATTAACAATTGTATCAAGAATTAAATACTTGACTTGCAGCAGATGGCTTACCTTTTGAAATAGGAAATATTTCTTTATCTGATTCATCATTAACAATTAATATTCACATGTCTATGTTCCTAGCTTTCATGATTTGACATAAAATTCAAGTTATTGATCTGAGGAAAAATAGATTTTATGTTATTGTCTAAATATCTTTATTAGTGGCTTTAATAAATAATAATTACTAATTTTCCAAGAGATTATTAAAGATATGTGTTTATATGCAGCTGTAGTGTCTCACAGATATTAAGGCAGTTGTATAAAAAGATGGTCATCTTAATATAATAAAACAAAAAGCTGAAAGAATTAACTTTTTTGTAGTACTTTGCAGGATTTTTAAAAATTCTATTCTACCAGTGATCTGAAGTAAGCTTCAAGTACTATTAGAATACCTAATTATACATGAAATGCCTGTAGTTAAAAAACTGTAAACATTTAGACAAAAATTTATAGTGTATCTTCACTGCTACAACTATTAAGACTAAGCATGCTTTATATTTAGTAATTTTTGATGCATTTTTAAGAATCATGTAATTCCAGGTTTTTATAGAAATTGATATAATTTAAAAATCATTAACAATGAAGTAATATCTAAAAGGATGATATAATATCTTGGAAATTATATTGTAAATATGATTTGGTCTGGAGTATGAAGAAATGAATCAGATGAGAAAACTATGTGGAAATTACTATTCAGTCATCTAAGACATTTAAAATATTTTGAGCTAGGAGAGCAAGGGTTACGGGAATTTTAATAATAGGGTACTTTCCAACAACTTTGCTTTTGCATACTTGCTGTGTTGTCCTATATTTTTAAAGGTGATTTGGATAGCTACTTTCTCTCTCTCTCTCTCTCTTTTTTTTTTTTTTTTTTTTTTTTT
>VXBL01000959.1:281886-312877 GCA_013400195.1 Aramus guarauna | reverse complement strand
AGTTTTTTTTTGTCTTTTCTTTCTTTTTTTTTTTTTTTTTTTTTTTTTTTTTTTTTTACCTGTTAAAATAAAGAAAGAGCATGTTACCTGTTAGCATTAATGAAAGGGCATGCTGTCTTGCTATTATGTGCCTCAGTAGCTACAGCATTGTCTGAAGTTTGGAAATCAGAATAGTTTGAGTTGGAAGGGACCTTAAAGATGATATTCTTCCAGCCCCACTGCCATGGGCAGGAACACCCTCCACTAGACCAGTTTGCTCAAAGCCCAAATGAGTCATTATAAAGAATTAGATAAATGCATGTGCAATATGCAGGAGTGCAACAATCTTCAGAGCAAAATTATTGTTTAACAAAAGATCTTGTCTATCAAAAAGTAAATGTTAAAGTCTAGAATCAGAACTGAATATTCAATATATTGTTTAAAAACGTTAGTTTAAAATCATAATGTATATTGAGCTTTCTCATATATGAACCATTTTTTATTTAATATGCATTGCAAGATAATGAGAAATACATGTTTAATTTATGCTTTAATTACATATAGTATGACTTCATCTGCCAACTACTCTGGTTTCCAAGTGTAGGAGCTTCTGAATATAGAAGCAGATTTTCAGTGAAATTTAAAATCACGTTGAAGTATCTTTGTTCTTTGTTTTAAACTAAATAAGCACATTTTCCCTTTTTTTGCATTTAGATTGTTGCATGTCCTTGCTGAGAGAAAAAGGACACTATATGTATTATCAATATGGAAGTTAAAAAGTTGATAGTGCTTTAGTATGCAGCTTGAAAGTTGATCTCATTTCTGACATAGATTTATACCATTACTAGCTTCCTGAAGAGGAGTCCATTTTTATTAAAATAAAACCAAAGTGGATTTTTTCAGTCACCTTTCTCACCTTCTATAAAACTACACTATAGTGTATACAGTAATGCACTTTCTAGAAATGTGTCTTTGTGTCAATAACTGGAGATACAAGAATTGTGAGTAGATAGCCTAAAATGTTAAGATTAGTCTTTATTCAAATCTGTAACACAAATTCCAAGGTGAATAAAATATTTCTGGATAGAATATATCCAGCATGAGAATGGAAATAACTGCTATCCTTAAAAGACTGGATGTCACCTGTATCTTAGGCCAATGAAAATCCATAAAAACATGGACAGTATAGACTAGTATGGTAAGAGACTAATCTGAGTTAGAACTGAACAGAGAACCAGAGCGAGAGAAGAAAATCTTTCCCATCTGACATATTTTAAATAAAATATTCCTTGGTTAATGGAAGTTTAGAATGAGTTAGGCATATGATTTTCTTGCATCCAAACTAGAATAGATGACATACAAAAATAGCAAAAGTAAGGTTTAAATAAATGAAATAAAAATAACTGAATGGCTGAGATTTAGAATTCAATAGAACTATCCTATGATAACTTAAGTAGCCAAGGATATTGTACAAAGTTTCAGAAGCTCCTACAAGAACATCAAAATTATTGTGTAATGCTGTTGTCATGGTTTAACCCATTCAGCAGATGAAACAACCATACTCCTGCTCACTCCCCCTGCCTCTGCCCTGCACACAGTGGGATAGGGGAGAGAATAAAAAAATGAAAAAAAAAAAGTAAAACTCATGGGTTGAAATAAAGACAGTTTAATAGGACAGAAAATGAAGACAATAATGATAATAAAGATAATAAACAAAAACAAATGATGAACAGCACCATTTCTCACCACCTAAAGTCAATGCTTCACAAGACCCCAAGCTACACTCCCCCCTCCCCCCGCTATATTTATAGAGCATGACATGATATGGTATGGAATATCCCTTCGGTCAGTGTGGGTCAACTCTCCTGGCAGTGTCTCCCCCCTGCTTCTTGGGCACCCCCACCTTCTCATGGGCAGGCCAGTATGAGAGGCTGAAAAGTCCTTGACTGCTTGGCGACAACTAAAAACATCCATGTGTTATCAACATTATTCTCATCCTAAATCAAAAAATCAGCACTATCTTCTACTACTTTCTTCTGCTAAGAAGAAAATTAACTCTATCCCTGCTAAAACCAGGACAGCTATGTACTATCAAGATGAATTATAACTAAGAATCTTGAAATTAATGTTAGAAGGTAAAGTGAGTAGCAAAACAAGTGGTAACAATTGTCTCAGTGAAAAGCGTGCATCTTCATCACCTGGGTTCTACTATACTCAGATCACATGCAAAATCTCTTGATTTCAAGAAGTAGAATATCCTCACCTGCTAAGTTTCTCAACTGATATGTTCAGTTTAAAGGTTAATATAGCTCTGTGCAGTGAAACAGTAGAGTACAAAGGTGAAAGTGGGTACCAACACAAGAAATAACTAGTAGTTAACCATTGCATGTTTTAACAAAAAGAATATTCTGCTAGATAACATAGTGATTTATCTCTCCCTTTATCTGCTTCCACTGCAAAATATAAGAAATTATTGTTTTTGTCATATACTCAAAGAGTAAATTTATAATCAGTGTCCATATATGTCTAACTTTCTGATCCATTTATCAGGACTTAGAGTAACCAGAGGAGCTTCATGGAGTCTCCCCTCTGTCATCTGTCCTCAGAGGACAAGGACATAAAACAGAGAATTTGGCTTCTCCAAGAATAGAATAGGCTTCTCTCTGCAATAGCTATTTGGTGAGCTGTAAAGCAACGCAAATCTACTGGTATCTGGCAAAAAAACCTCAAACCAAACAAAAATATGAAAAAAGCAACATGAATGTAAAGCACTAAATGCTTTGTTTCCACAAATATTTTAACACATCTAGATCCTAACAGAAACCAAAAAAACTACTGCATTTGATATTCGTGTCTTCTTTCCTCACATCTGTCTCAATAGTAGAACATATGAGAGCACAGGAGAGTGCATCAGCTAATAACAATGAATTTTGCTTGTAAGCATTTTGTTTCATAATATTTTTCATTATGGGGAACACATTTCTGGCACTGCATGTAACAAAGACATTTTAATTACACTGATAATTCATTTGCACTATGTTTGCCATGATGAAAATGACAACATGCCACAGCCTGCAGGACTGTCAGAGTTGTTACATATTTGTTGTGTTGGTTTGTTGTTTGTTTGTTTTTAAATCAAAGAGCTATCCATGTGTTTGGGTCTTTGTATCAGATATTTCAGGGCTGGTAAAGGAATCACACCTCCTTACTAGGACCTCAACTAATCTGATGTGAAGCCTTATTAGTGCCTGTCTTAAAAAAGACACCACTTGCTATGAATTATCAAATATGTATATCTTCCTTTTCCTCCCTCACTCTCCTTTCTTTTCCTTTAATTGTATGTGAGAGCCTTTTAGCAGGTTTTTGAGTAAGTGCTTGATGTTACACACAGAGTTGCATGATCAAAAGACAATCCTGCAATTACCTAGAAATAAGTTTAGGTAGCAATCTGGCTGTAAAACATCTGGTGAAGAGGCAACAGATAAATACATGGTAGCACCAGGAAAAGCAAAACATAAAAAACCCCTCACAGCTGAGTTGTGGCAGTGTAATGAAAGAATAATGCATTAGTTTTGTATTTTGCATTGTAAAGACTAAAACACAAAACATGGCCTACCTGGAAGACTAAAATGATACTATCACTGTTAACTCAAGGACTTCTTAATTAGAAGTCATGGAAATTTACATTTTTGGTGCTGCTAGAGAAGATTCTAAATTAAAAAGTAGCAAAATGAAAAGAACCCTATCTTGTTTTCTCTGAATATGGGAGAACCAAATGCAATTAGATACATAGGCCTACGGAAAAAGGAGAAAGAAAACAAAGCTCTTGAGTCACCCCTCTAACACTAGAGGCAACCGCATTAGAGATAACACCTTTCATAAACTGAAAAAGCTCTGTCTCAATGTGAGGGGTGTTTTTTTTATGAACCTGACTTCTGTTGGAAAACTATTTCATTACCTCATTATTGATGGCTGGAAATCTTCTTTTCATTTCAAGCCTTTGATTATTCTTGGACATTTTTTAATCTGTTCGTACTCCAATTTATAACACTGAACTTTGTGATGAGATCTTATAGTCATCCTAAATCCTGCATGCTGTATGCAAATAGAAGGACTGAAACAGCATAGGGATGCAGCTATCTTGCTAAATAAATAAACACTCAGAAAAAAACATAGGAGTAGATCCCCTGATCATCCTGAACCTTGCTTTGAACATATCCTGCCAGCTCCCCTTATGACAAAAAACTGCATAACTTGTTGTGGTTCAGCTGCAGCCGCAGCTGAGCATCATACTGCCACGCACTCACACCCTCAGCAGGAAGGGGAGGAGAATGGCAACACAAAGGTAAAACTCATGGGTTGGGATAAGGACAGTTTACTAGGATATCAAAGGGAGAGGGAAAGAACAACAATGGTACTCTGAATATACAAAACTGGTGATACACAATGTAGTTTCTCACCCAATGACTGTACAACTCAGACCGCACGCTCAGAACCCTCCCGAAGCTGGACTGTCCCCGAGCCACATATCCTAGAGCCATGCCACCCCTCCCTGACTAGCCCCTTTTTATGCTGAGCATGATGTCACATGGTATGGAATACCCTCTTTGGCTAGTTTGGGTCACCTGTGCTGGTTTGTGTCCCATCTGGTGAAAATTAACTGTCCTAGCCAAACCCAGGACAAGCTTTATGGAAAGATCACTTAAGTGTCCACATCTTATTATTGATATGATCCAGCAGGTTTGTTCTGCACCAGGCACAGTCCTGCAAATCTACACCAGTGTGGTTTATGTCATTATAATCCTCTGTGTGTCCCCACATTATGTTTCTGGGCATGTCACATACAGTTCCAGCATTACACTTAAAAATTATCATTGCCAGGAGTTTTAAGGTAGTATCTCATTTTTCTAATACATCATGTGCCAACCAGAGGAGTACAATGTCCAGGCCAAAGAGATCAAGAACAGAGGCATGAAATGGTTCGCCTTTACCTTGGTCAGCCTGGCTACATACACAGAAGTAAAAAAACAGTAGTAGTATTAGGTTAAAAATCACTATGCCTTTGATGGCAATAGACATCCTGGTACAGTTCAAGCAGTCTTTGCCAGGTCAAGCTGCATCTGATCTTGAGAGCACTGGGGATAACCCTAGCCATTCACAGTTTCCAAACCCTTGTGCCCAGGCCTCATTTAGCAGTGAAGCATTCACCTTGACTGCCCTACCTGTTCCTACCGCATCTTCTGGAACAGGGATGCAAGGAGTGTCCCTTCTGCCCAGCCCTCTGACAGCCCCCTCTCTCTCCAAGTGGAGTCAGCTCTGCGGAGTGATAGAGATCATGGTAAGAAACAGGAGGGAAAGAAATTCAGTAATAAACTTGGACCCAAAGAACACAGAAAATTAGCTCAAGATCTTTTCAACAAATGCATGAAACACTATCACTTGGTGATCTCTTACACAGCAATCGTGTTAGGCATATTTTTGTAGGAACTCGTCTGTTTCCAGTGTACAATAGTGAATACAGGGGTATAAAATTCAAGTTACAGGAAGATCAACTATTTTGAAGATAGGCTATAAATGGAAAACATTAAGAACTTTTTAAACTCCTTTCTTTATCCCCAGATACTCTTTCCATTCCCTTACTGTCTACGAGCAGTTAAAGTTCAGCTAATATAAAGTTGTTTGTGGCAATGGGCTTCAGACAGCCACAGGTCAATGTTGATCAAAAAAGCTTATGGATGCTGAGGTGATAAGAGTTTATAATGCAGCACTAAGCATCCTGTACAAACAAATATAATGAAAAAAAAAAATAAAGAACCATTTCCATCTTTTGCCCTGTTTTCAATATGTGACATCCAAAATTCCATTAAAAATAGCTGTTTAATGAAAACAGCCGGCTGTACTCTGCATTGAGTTATGATGCGGTTTATGCAAGAACTTTTTATCTGCAAGGATAAATCTAATATAGAAGAAAACATAAATATTACAGTCACTGAGCAATTATGGAGCAATTATGATGCAATAAACTACAAAGTGTGTACACATGTAAATACAATAAGCAATTTTTTCATGTTTATGAATGTTTTTAAAGTTATTGAATATGCCAAAATTGAATAATTCACTTCAAGAATCTATTTACTGTCGTAAATTGCTCATACATCATCTACTTATTTCTCACAATTATTCATCATGTGAATGAGATTTAAAGATGAATCAGTAATCTACATGAACAGTTGGTACAATCTAAGTCTGCTGTGAGAAATGGGGAGTAATATTAAGGCCAGAGGTTTTCATTACACAACTATTGTAGATTGATTGCACTCATAATTTTACTCCACAAGGATAGACGGTCAAAAGTTATAATAAGTAAATCATCGTTCAAAAAATTCATGAAGTTTAGAAGTATAGATCTTTAAAAGATATGTGTTATGTTAAGTACTACCCAGCAATAAACTTTCATTTATAGAGAACTGTTTGAATGTATTTACACAATGAGGCAATGTGACAGCTTGATGCCAAATTTACAAGTAGGATGGATTAAGTGTGAAATAGATAACATGTATTATTGAATAGTGTTTCACTGTCTGTTGAAATTGGGCAATCAGATTTTAAAATGTATGTATAACTGTCTGTAATACCTCTAGTTAAGTGGAAGTACTCATTCGTTTATCTTGAATAATATTTCCCGTTTTTGCAACAGCATAATACTAGGAGCCACTATGCTTCTGCCATCGTCCATTCCCTAACCAGCTTTTCCCTCATCTTGTATTTATGTAAACCATTGTTTTTTCCTCAGTGTAAAACCTTGCACTTGTTCTTGTTAAATTCTGTTCTGCTTTTCCCAGTCATTTTATTACTGTATTTTTTATTCCAATCCTGTACAAGAGTCTTACAGATCTTAATAGTTTAATACCATTCACATCTGTACCAAATAGAGGACATCATCCTCTCTATTCCATCATCCAGACCATCAATGAGATTACTGAATAGCACTCAATCCACAGCCATCTGCAAAACTTAACTGAAACATCCTTCTCTTTTGATAGCTTCTCTCCAGTCCTGCATTATGACAAACTTTTCAAGAACTACAATGAAGAACAGTTCTTAAATAAATGTATCACTGAGCTGACACTCTACCTAAGATTTATAGATGACATCTTTATTATCTGGATTGGAAATTTGGACTCCCTTATTGATTTTTACCACAAATTCAATAATCACCACTCTCCATCAAACTGCCACTGCAACACTCATACAGTAGCACCCATTTCCTACAGCAATATCAGCAGTGGTAACTTGCAAGTGTGATAAATAGAAAACTAAAGGCCAGCAAAAATAGCTCCCTAAAAGCCTTTATACACAGTTGAGGCCTGTGGCTCAACTGCTCGAAGAGTACTCGTGGTACTCAAGATTTTTATCCATCAGGAATACTCATGTAGAAAAGTTTTTGAAACACTATGTAAAGAAATGTTTAAATACAAGATGACACTTCCATCCATCACTGAACATACACCTTCTATTGTCACATCCCATCCTATTCCAGAACCTATACAAAGTGTCGTTAAATAATTACAACTTGTAATACAAGAAACATCTTGCTCTTTAAACAGCTCTGCAGCTTCACTACATTGATTTTGAAAGAAAACTCCTTGTGCTCTCAAGCACGCTAAATGAATAAAGGTTTTGCTTGAGTAAAGAACAGAAAATGTACCAACATATCTCTACTGTACTACAATAAATATTCTCAACCACAGAACAATTAGTATCCAACAAATGTTACAGCTGCATGTTTCATCTAGGACTCCATACTCTCACGGTAGCTGTGGAGATGAAATTAAGCAACATTTCCGTACAAGAATAATAATTCACACAGAAAATCTGCATAGGACCACACACTTCTAATGGAGGAACAGGTCCTACAAAATTCACATTCCATCATATCTTTAGTCTTAAACCCAAAGGGGAACCTGCAAAACTTCTGAAAAAGAAAATTCTGCAAATTAACATTCATAATTCACTTCTGGTTTTTTTTCATATCTAGAAAAATGAGAATTTAGGACTTTGGTACATTCCTATCCTCTCCTGCTCTTTCCATTTTGCATGCTATAAACTGTTGTCTACTTTCCTTTACATAATTTATTAATAATTTCTTACTAAACTCCCCACTCCTATTCTGCTCCCTATGCACCTACCATCTTTATTCCAGAGACTTACTCTAAAATCTGAGTAAAAAAATGAGTATTTTTTTTCTCAGTTTGTGTTGAGTTTTGAAATCTATTTTTTTCTGTTTTAGACCTAAAGAATGTATGTTTGCCTAAAAGGTTGTCTAATTATTCTAAGTATATCAATTGGTCTAAAAAGAGATACCAACTCTACTTTCAAACATTATCTGTGATCAGACCCTCATATCTTCAGTAAAACACCACTTTTCTTCAGCAAGTTGGCATTTAAACAGTATTAACTTCATCAAGAACGTATTTCCCCTCTTTAGCTTAGTTTTACGATTGTCCTGAGACAGTTTCAAAGCCTCAGTAAATTCAAAGTATCAGCCAACATCGAAGAAAAGATGACTTGCTTGACCAGATTTGCTCATGGCATATACTCACTACCCATGACCCATGACCTTACTATCTTCCAGATGCTTACAGCTTGCTTGGTTATTCATTCCCAAATTACCTGAGAATTGGAGGTCATATAACACATATAATGTGTGCTTGGAGAAGACTTCATGTTGCCATGAAAGCCTAGTTAGCAATAAAACTACAAGACTTCATTGCTAGTTATGTTAAAGGGACAAGAGAAACAAAAAAATGTAACCATTGTAATATGGTCAGAATTCATTACCATGAAAAATATTTTTAGTATTAAGGAAGCATTCTTTAGACCATTCATAGTTGGAAGCTTTTTTCTATGAAACATTTGTTATAATGACACATTGCTGGGTATTTGCTTCCTTCCATCTCAATAAGTTTATTTCTCAGTTTTTGGAAGGAGAATTTTGCATCTGGTTTTGATCTGAGGAAACTGTATTTTCCCCAGCACTGCAGATTTACTGTTTCTTAACAAAAACTGATCTCACTCAAAAATGAGGTCTGATTCTTATTATATCTCTGAAGTGAGCAAATTTTGTACTACTAGCTATGGAGAGAGAATGAGATCCAACATAAAATAAACTATCAGCTAAATTCTGCAAAACATGCAATTTCTTTTAGAATCTCATATTTTCTTTTCTGTCCCAAATTTCAATATTTTGTGGGGTTTGAAATTTAATTAATCTCTTTTTTGAATTACTATAACTAAAAAGTGAAATCATTCCAGATCGTTGTGAATGGAGATTTACCATCTTAATTTTGCTAAATATTTGTGATTATGTTGTGTTTAGATAAGCCACGAGACTATTATAATACCATTGTCATATAATGCATATATTACACAAAAAAGTGGAAAAAAATAGATCCAGAAAAACCCATTTGAGATTTTCTTTATACTTTAGTTTAAGATATTTGATACATATGAAGTGAATAGGCATCTAGAGCATTCAGGATCTGGGAGAAAGTGCTTAGAGTCACATAGGATGATTTCTAGAATTTCTTGTAGCTTTTTCTGTACTGCACGCACATACTAAGATGGCAGTTCATCTCTATAGTCAAAGCTGTGATCAGGTAGCAGTTCACAACAGCATTCTCTAAAGCTCTTCTCTATGAAGTGAAAGTCAAATTGCACTGAAAACTGTTCAGGGGATGAGGGGAGCAATTGGACCTGTCAGCTAGCTTGTGGAAGGAAACACAACTCCTGCACTGAGAATTTGAATGGTGTTTGGAAGGAAGAGCAGCTTTACTGATACACTTAATTCAGAGGAAATCTCATTTGCTCTAAGGGCTGCAGAAACAGTGCTTGACATAGATGAAATAAGTCTGGAGATCCAGACCAATTGAGCAGAGATGATGATGAGGATCAATGACTTTGCAAATATCTGGGTTTTACGCTGCAGGAGAGATGTCAGGCACTTCTCAGATTCTATTAGCTAGAGAGATGTAACTATTTCTGGAAATAAGGCATATGTACATTTCTCTCTCTGATATTACTCCTTGCCTTAACCAAATTGTTTTATTCTTGAAACCAAGTATTAATTCTCTTTTCCTTGTTCTCAAAGGAAGATATTAGTGGCCAGAGTAAGGAAGGTTGTGTCAGATACGAGTTATAACCTACATTTCACTAATTACACATGAAAGTCCCCTTCCCAAAACTTTAAATTAAGCTCTGCATCTTCTGGGGCTCTTGTATTGTACTTAATCCTATCCACTTCTCAAATATTTACTAGCTGCAAGTAAGCAGCATATGGATGTCAGCAATATTATGAGCAGTCCTCTGGATTTTGTGGGTCAGATTCAATTTGTTTCACACAAATAGACTCTTGCTTTCTTTGTAGCCATCTTTTATAAATCAGTCTTTTGGATTCCCTGTCCTGGGAATCTGTCTGACAGAGACTTACATATTATGCAAATTTTCTGCTGAAGCAACAAAAATGTTACTGCATCTTTGGACTGAGTTTTTAACCTTTGTTCCCTTATATTCTTCTCTAGTACACCACCAGAATCTTAATGCAGAATCTATGCACATAAATCCTTATGTTTTCATAAATTAAACTTCCAAGACATGCTGCCCCTCATTTGAACAGTGTTTGTGTTCTAGCTGACCAGAATATGGGAAAGACACCTTAAGAAGAGACCCTGCATCTTGACTTTCACCTCTGCTACCATTCCAAACAATTCCACCTTTTTTCTGTTATTAATTCATGGTTTTCTTGACAAGTGAGTACAGAAATAGAGATAAAGCCTGACTGACTCAATTTGTTTCAGGTCCATAGCCTACAGTCACAGCAAAAAGATTAACACACTACAGCAAATCACCTCCTAGGCATCCAACCTGGGGGCATTTTTTCAATTTTATTTTATTTTTTAAACAAACATGAAGAGAAAGTGCAAATATATCAGTCAATGCCTTTTCTCCCTCACTCTTCTCAAATTGCATCCATGCTTTGGTTTTCAAGGTAATATGAGTTGCAAAAGAGCGAGCTTGCTATAAGTGGCATCTTCACAGTCATTCATTACGAAACATATACCCTCAGACATGAAGTGAAGGTATTTTATACAACATTTTAATAGTGCTTCTCTATTCTGAATAACATTGTGGTCAGTTTCTAAGAGCAATATGCACAGACATTTGTGTCATTTGCACTGTGGAAGTCTATGGTATGTTAAATTTATAATACATGAAGACGTATGCCAAACCTTTAGGTTGTTTGCTGTTTGGCTTCTAAAAATAGTAGATATAATTTTGCATGATAACAAGATGTTGTTCAGGAGTCAAAAGCTGCAGGTTGGAAAAATCTTCTCGTTAATATATTCAACAGCACACAGAATAAAAAGTGTCAGAGAATGTTTCCAAAACGCAAGCACAGGCTCACTTCCTTAGGCTATAAACTTTATTCATGTGAGTTTCTGCTGAATTTTTCCCTACCAGCTTCTGGTTTCTTGTTATACATATAATATGTATTTCAGGAGCCACTTTAAGTGCTGCCCCACGTAACTTAAGAAATGCAATCTTCTAACTTGAAAAAACAGTGAAACAGATATTTCCTAGGAAGTGACTCAATAAGATATGGTAATATGACAACTGCCAAGGGGAACTGCTCCAGTGCACAACTGACCCACAACAGAGTGGCAGATCTTGGTGCACAGGGGGTTTCCCTGAGGAAGAAAAACACCAGGGGAGCAGAGAGACCTGCCAAGAGCTAGCAGCTCTTGCAGGAGCCACTGATGAGGCCTGGACATTGCCAGAGCATTGGTGGCCTTTCCCACTCCTATAAAAAGCAGCCTAGGGAGAGCAAGCGACCCTGAACACTGCAAACAGAGCAGGCAAACAGAGCATGGCATGTCAGCCAGGCCCTGGTGCAGTTTGAGAGGGAGGGCATGCAGGAGGGCCTACTCACACTACCAGCTCAAGAGGTGAGTTCCACTGGTGTTCATCACCCTCTCGGAAGGAACTTAGCTATAGTATCCACCCAGCAGAAAGCTCTGTCCTCTGCACTCACCAGAATGGATGTGGCAACCCAGACAGAGCTCTGTGAAAACACACAGCCACCTAGGTGTCAGGCTGCAGGGAGTGCCAGAGCCTGTCACTGGGAATGGATGGCAGTAGTGAGAACGGCTGTGTGAGGTGTGATCAGGTGGACAATCTGCTCAGCCTGGAGGCAGAGCTGTGAGAGGAAGTAGAAAGGTTAAGGAACATCAGGGAGGCTGAGAAAAAGACTGGTGGAGCCATGCTCTGCCCTCCCCAAGACAGAAACAGGGACAGACAAAACCCAGGATCAAGGAGACCCTGTATCCTCCCCCTGCCAGGCAGAAGACAGTAGCTGAAAATAAAGGAGTGAATGGAAGTAAGTTCACACTCAGGGTGGCATGTGAACCTCCTCCTTGCCCACCTTGCCCTCCCAGGTGCCTCTGTACAACAGGTGTGAGGCTCTGGCTGTGGAAGGCCAGTCAAAGGAGGACATGGATGATGGTCTATCTATACCAGAAGTGTCATCAAAGTCAGAAAGGCCTGCCACCTGTATTGTGACCACCTCCATGAGGAAGAAAAGGTGAGTTATAGGTGTAGGTGACTCCCTTCTGAGGGGTATGGAGGGTCTGATACACCATAAAGACCCTCCTCTTAGGGAAATCTGCTGCCTCCCTGGGGCCCAGGTTAAGGACGTGACTAGGAAACTTCCTAGCCTGGCACAGCCCTCGGACTATTACCCACTACTGCTCTTTCATGTAGGCGGCGACAAAGCTGCAATGTGTAGTGCAAGAGCAATCAAAAGAGACTTCATGGTCTTGGGACAGTTCCTGAGGGTGCACAGGTTATTTTTTTCCTCTCTCTGTTCAGTTGGAGGGAGCAACACTGGGAGGAACAGATGGACACAGTCCATCAATATATGGCTCCATGGCTGGTGTCACCACCACAATTTTGGTTTTTTCAATAATGGGATGGCCTACACAGCACCAGGCTTGTTGGTGTTGTATGGGATTCACCTTTTTCAAAGGGCAAAGAGGGTTTGCATACAGGAACTAGCAGGGCTCATTGGCAGAGCTTTAAACTAGACTTGAAGGGAGAGGGGGATAATATTAGGCTTGCCTGTGACAAACTGTGGGATGACACACCAAGGTCAGGGGGATCGGTGCTAGTGACGGTCCTCAGCCTGTCGCTCAGAGACATGCTGGATACATTGCAGCACACTTGAAATCTTACAGAGATAAGCTGGGGGTCCTGAGGTAATAGGAACCAACAGGAAAACACAGGTAAAGTACCTCAAAGGAATTCCAGCCACTGCAGCCAGTAAGTCAGCTTCATGGGCAGGCCAACTGAAATGCTTCTATGCAAACACACATAGCATGGGGAATAAACAAGGAGAAATTAGAGATGCACGCACACGTGAAGGGCTATGATCTCATTGGCCTCACAGAGATGTGATGGAATGGCTCCTACGACAGGAGTGTAGGAATGGAAGGATACAGGCTCTTTAGGAAGGACAGACAGGGGAGATGAGGGGAGGTGTTGCCCTCTATGACAGTGACCAGCTAGAGTGCATGGAGCTCCACTTGGGGATGCATAAGGAGCCCACCAAGAATTTATGTGTCAGGATTAAAGGGAGGGCAGGGACAGGGGATGTTATAGTGGGGGTCTGATACAGGGCATCTGACCAGGAAGACCAAGCGGATGAGGCCCTCTATAAGGAGAGAGGAGCAGCCTCAAGTTCATAAGCCCTGGTCCTCATGGGGGACTTCAATCCACCCAGATATCCATTGGAGGGACAACACAGCAGGGCATAAGAAATCAAGAAGGTTCCTGGAATGCGTTGATGATAACTTCCTCCTCCAAGTGACAAAGAAGCCAATGAGGAGCGATTCCATGCTGGACATTGTTCTCATAAACAAGAAAGGGCTGGTGGGGAATGTGAAGCTCAAGGGCAGCCTTGCCTGCTGTGACCATGAAATGGTGGAGCACAAGATCCTCAGGGCAGTGAGGAGGGTGCATAGCAAGCTTGCTACCTTGGACTTCAGGAGAGCAGGTTTTGGCCTGCTTTGTAGAGTACCATGGGACAAAACCCTGGAGGGAAGAGGGGCCCAAGAAAGCTGGTTAGTATTCAAGGATCACCTCCTCCAAGCTCAGGAGCAATGCACCCCAACAAAGAAGAAGTCAGGCCAAAATGCCCAAAGGCCTGCATGGATGAACAAGGAGCTCCTGGACAAACTCAAAAAGAAAGCCCGCAGAGGGTGGAAGCAAGGGCAAGTAGCCTGGGAAGAATACAGAGGAATTGTCTGAGCAGCCAGGGATCAGGTTAGGAAAGATAAAGCCTTGACAGAATTAAATCTGGCCAGTGACATCACGGGCAACAAGAAAAACCTCTATAGGTACATCAGTGAGAAAAGGAAGACTAGGGAAAATGTAGACCCTCTCCAGAAGGAAAGAGAAGACCTGGTTACCCAGGATATGGAGAAGGCTGAGGTATCTAATGATTTTTTTGCCTCAGTCTTCACCAGCAAGTGCTCTAGCCACACCACCCAAGTTGCAGGAGGCAAAGGCAGGGACTAGGAGAATGAAGAGCCACCCACTGTACGAGAAGATCAGGTTCAAGAATATCTAAGGATCTGAAGGTGCACAAGTCCATGGGACCTGATGAGATGTATCTGCAGGTCCTGAGGAAAGTGGTGGACGAAGTGGCTAAGCCACTATCCATCATATTTGGTGACGTTCCCACTGACTGAAAAAGGGAAAACATAACCCCCATTTTTAAGGGAAAAAAGGAAGACCCAGGGAACTACAGGCTGGTCAGTCTCACCTCTGTGCCTGGCAAGATCATGGAGCAGATCCTCCTGGAAACTATGCTAAGGCACATGGAAAACAAGGACGTGATTGGTGACAGCCAATATGGTTTCCCTAAGGGCAAATCGTGCCTGATGATTTTGGTGGCCTTCTACAATGGTGTTACAGCGTTGATGAATAAGGGAGGAGCAACTGATGTCATCTACCTGGATTTGTGCAAAGCATTTCACATTGTCCCACATGATATCCTTGTCTCTAAGTTGGAGAAACACAGATTTGATGGGTGGACTACTCAATGGATAAGGGATTGGCTGAATGGTTGCACTCAAGGAGTTGCAGTCAACAGCTTGATGTCCAAGTGGAAATCAGGGACGAGTGGCATTCCTCAGGGGTCAGTACTGGGACCGGCACTGTTTAACATCTTTGTTGGCAACACAGACAATGGAATCAAGTGCACCCTCTGCAAGTTTGCTAACAGCACCTAGCTGTGTGTTGCAGTTGACACACTGGATGGAAGAAATGCCATCAATAGGGACCTTGAGAGGTGGGTCCATGTGAACCTCTTGAAGTTCAACAAAGCGAAGTGTAAAGTCCTGCGCATGGGTTGGCGCAATCCCAAGCACAACTACAGGCTGGGTGGAGAATGGATTCAGAGCAGCCCTGAGGAGCAGGACTTGGGGGTGTTGGTGGATGAGAAGCTCAACATGACACAGGAATGTACGCTTGCAGCCCACAAAGACAACCGTATCCTGGGCTGCATCAAAAGAAGCATGACCAGCAGGTCGAGGGAGGTAATTCTGCCCCTCTACTCTGCTCTTGAGAGACCCTACCTGGAGTACTGCATCCAGCTCTGTCTCTGCACAAGTTAGAAAGATGTATCATAACATAACCAAGGAAGACGTTACTGTGTCCTTTCATAAACTTGATTTATTGTGTCTAACAACCCATTGACAGTCATCAGTATTTTGGGGAAAAAGTCCTTCTGGATTATCCCAGGGCTGTCTGAACCCTGAAGACAAATCCACAGATCTTTAAATGTATGAACATATTGAAATAAATACCTTTGCTATACCTATTTATGTTTAGATTAATTTTTATTTCATATTTGTTCAAATCACCTTTCTCTTCCCATGAATTTCATACTAATAATCAGGGATAATGTTTTTAGTGTTTTAGAAAAAAATGTCTTCCCTCCAGGATGTTGACTAAATCATAAAGTCATATTTCTGTAAATCATATAGCTGTTATTTTTTACATTTAAACTAACTTATCCCAAATATTTCTGATGAAAAAACAGAACAATCTTGATTCAGATAAGATCTTTTCAATACAAATAGGGTTGGGTTAACTTTGAGTTACCTTGAAGTCATCACTAATAAAACAGTGCAAAAAGCCATGACACTTCATAGTCTCATGGAATAGTTTAGGTTGTAAGCAATCGATAACTGTTAAGGAGAAGAATATAAGAGTAATTTTCTGATGCAGGAAATAAACAAGTGTAGGCAATAAAAAAATGACAATACATTGGCTGAATTAAGTCAGATTTCTACTGAGGGAAAGTTGCCAAGCTGTAATGTTAGCTGATCTGGCCAACAGATAGGCATAGCATTTGAGAACCATTTCTATCAAAACAGTGTCTCCTCACAGCTCTGGCTTCTGTGTCATTCCTTTAAGGGATACATAATTCTTATGTTGCACAAATCAGATCTCAAATGAAAATTCATTAATTTTACATATATATGGGAAATTAAAATGAATTCTAATTCCCCACTCAGAAGCTAAATGATAGATGACACAGGGTTTTTCACCTTTGCTCACTGTTAGTTGTTTCATGTGTGTGTAGATTGTTGTCCTACACTTACTGTAGACCATATTCTATCTTTTGCTGTTGACATTGTTTTACTAACCTACTCAATTTTCCAGATAGAATTTATACAAATAATCCCCCTTCAAATCCTTCTTTCCTGCATTTTCTTCCTGGTTATAATTTCGAAGTAGATTAATTACAGCATTAAAAGGCCGAGATAGATATGCACATCACTCATATATGTTGTAATACTTTAACAAAGCAATGTACTGAAGCAAATTTATGTAAAGCATCTGATATACAATATGGAATAGCATTATATGAATGTGCTAATACTCAATTGCATTGTTATCTTACTTTGATTATAGGATAAGGTTTGGCATATTTTCCATCTCTACTTGATTGTTGACTACTTTAAATTCCATTACTTTGATTGAAACTCAAAGCTTTTTATGTACTCAAAGTGATAATATCTAAAAACCCTTATATATTCCCTTTAAATGAGACATCTATAAATGCAAACTCAAGTACACACAGAAAACAAGGACAGATGTCATCTAAAGAATGAGTAAATGCATTAAACAGCTGTGATGTTTTTCTGTTCTATAGGGCCATTACAGCTATATAGAATTCTTTCAGTAGGGTTGCTGTGATATGGAAAAGTTACTATCAAAATGTCTTTAATGTCTTTACTTTCTACAACATTAAATGGTATTCTGATCTGCAGATGCTGGTGGTTTGACATTAAGCCATTTGCTTGATGATCACACCCACAAGAGGTTGGTCTCTCTAAAGTGAAAGATGTCAGAATCCCATTTCAATAAAACTTATTTCAAAATTTTGAAGTTTCAGAATATTATCCAAATATAGGCAGTTTAGCAATGTCTGATTGAGTTGACAAGTAACCCAAAACAATAGTTGACATGTAATTTTTATCTTAAGGAGGAGTTAAGTCTGAAACAAACCAATGTAAATCCAGGACAATCCTGAGAAGGTCTTCAGTTTTGCCATCTCACTGTAGCTTTGCCAGCCAAATACTGGTATGTCTCCACAGGAGCCAAGTGAGTGAAAACTGCAGCCTCCTCCTTTATCTGACAGCACTGTAGAAAGAACAGTGCCAAATGTTGCTCCTTCAAGAAAATTTAAGACCATGATACAAGGGAAGAAACCTGTTACAGTTCTGTAAGAGGTCGACCTATAGACCCTCAAAGATTTAAATCAGGCTGTATATGCAGATCCCACAGACATTACACAGAATACAAGTCTTTAACAATTTAACAAGCATGTGTCAAGGAATCATTTATATGGACTAAATTTGGTGCTCCTGAGTGATTTACTTGATGAATTGGAGTATGGTACTTAAAGTATTAGTGTAACTTCATATATATCATTTGTAACTGAGTAGATCATTGCTGTATGTATGCTAAGACTAGATGGACACAACTTGAGCTTTTGACAGTGTCAAAAGAAAAGTTCCCCAAGTATAAAGCTATATGAATATACGTCCTTATATAATGTTTTAGAGGACTGATGGAGTAGTTTTAGTCATTTTCTTCTGGAGTTTCACTAGGGAAGCATAAAGATACACTGAAAAAATATCCTGCAAATGGCTCTATAGAAGCAAAATAAGTCCACCTACACAGAGACAAACAAAAACCTAGTACAGATTATATATATAACTACTATTCACTTCATTTCATAATTTCCAGCATTTTTCACTGTGTAATTCTCTTTACCAAAGAAAGAGCATGGAAGACCTTGTTTAAAGAATAAGGAGTTTGCATAAAAGTCTAGAATAACATGGCAGATCATCTAAGAGGAAACAGACACAAAGTATTTCCTCACATTAAGATTTCTTTTTTGTATCTTCAGACAAAAAGCCTGCATTTGTTTTGTATTCTGTTTATTATTTGACGAGTATAAAGGGAATGTATTCAGAGCTCCATAAGTGAAAGCACTTTGTCCAAGAAACAAAAATAATTCACTAGACCATAAAGAAGCCTTTTACTCCTTATTCAGCTCTTCAACACTTATATACCCTGTACAGCTAGACTTGGAAGGCACTAGCTAGTGCTGCTGCAGAGATTCTCCGTAGGCAGGTTTTCAAATTGGAGGGTGAGGACTTATTCTTCTCCACCTTTTAGCCCGGCTTAAACTATGTACCAAATCCTCCCCACCAGATAAAGTTTTAAGACATGGGATGCTGGAACAAAATCCATGAATACCTGCTAATTTTAAAAATAAATCCAACACTGAACTCCAAATAACAGCACACTACATCTGCTGAGCCATAGCATGTTCTACCCACTCAGCCACACCTTGAAACCCAGCAGACACTGAGCAGCTCCACTTTCAAAGAAGGAGAGTGGATGCTACTAATGACATGATTCCTGGCTAATACACATTCACATCAGCCTGGCCATGTCGCTTAACCTTAATATGGTATATATTAATAAGGTAACGTATCTACAAAAATATATAAATATATATGCATAGAAATATATGACTACAAAGTTATGTAAATAAAGATATCAACTGTGCCAACTGTATGTAGTTTCAGGAAGATTTTACATTAAACTTTTAGTTTATGTTGACTGCTAAACTCTGAGAAGGAATCAGATTAGCAATGTTTTGTTACATTTTTCCTTTAGTAGTTACAATTGATCAAATAGTGTAAGAATTTAAAACCTAAAGAAGTTAGGATTCTTCAGTAAATAGGATTAAATACAAATAAAATGACATTTCATTTTTTCTATATATATGGAAACAATAGTTTTACTGATCAATATCTAAACAAATTTCCTGTGGTAGGTGACTTCTTTTGTACAAATGCATGATACCATTTTGCCTGAAGACTAGTTATCCAGTTGGAGATCTCATTATCACTGAAGTCTGACAGATTACTACTGGTAAATAATGGAAAAAGATCATTCTATAAAGCTACACTAAATGTAAATTCAACATTCTTCCTATGTGATGAGTGTTAAGAAATTACATTCCTTGATCAATAAAAGGAAAAATTTAATTCACTGCCCTATATATATTTTTATGCAGCTGTTTGTTAGGGATGAGAAACAGATCTGCTAGGGTTTTAACACTGATTCATTCTTTTTCTGTTTCTTTGTGAGATTCAGTAATATGAATTCTGCATTTAGTAGGCAAGTAGATCCAGCAGAGATTTTTACAAACCTTTATGGAAATTCTGAACATTTTCCCATGAAGTTTCTTTTCATGAACGTGGAAGACATGTGAGTCTTTCATAGCAGCAACTGATAACAGCGAAATGTAACTAGTGTCAATACATTACCTATGTCTGCAAAAACACAAGCAGCTAACAAGATATACACACTGACCTCTGAAAGTCTGATAGCTCCAAGTACTCTTCCATCAATTGTTTCCTAGATTGTTATATCTACAAATGTAGAATACTTGTATTACAAGTAAAAAACCAAGGGCAGTACGGTACACCAGACTAACCAGTTTCCCAAAGTTTGAATTCAGCAGTAGTAGTGAAGGCCATCAAGCACAGAAATTTAACAATTGTGCCTGTGCTTGGATTCTTTTCACTGATGTGTGCACATTTGATTTTAACCTCATGTAACTAGTGTTAATATTTTTTTTTTTTATAACTAAGGATTTCAGAATATATTAGAACTTGATTTATATGTTCAAATGCATATAGCCTCATAGCCTATAATTACATAGGAAGATACCATCATGTACTCTAAGTTAATAGCAAGATCTAATTTTACCATGTTCAGTTGTCTTGTTAGCTATTAAATAAGGACCATAAAAATATCAGCCGAAGGGTTGCTTGGGAATTTGGTGTCAATAGTATGTGTAAGAACATCCTTTTTTAAAAAAAGGGTGAAGAAAGAGTAGAAAACTGCTGATTTTGCAGACGTTACACAATTTTATTGTTAGGAAATCTAAAGAACATGTTTAGTGTTAACCTGAACTGAACATTCTTGTCAATCTGAATTACAATGTTTCACTTTGGAGACCTGACATACAAATTCACACTTTCTAGTCTTGTGTGAGTGCTATCGGTTTAAGCTCTTCACATTCCTGAGCAATGATTCCCCATTAATTGAACACATTCAGGAAAAAGCCTTATCAGTTATGAAAGCAATTGCATTATGTTGTTATGTGTGGAAAAATGGAACCATAGCTGACAAACTGAAACATCTCTACCATTTCTGACATATCTTGGTCATGCTACATATGCCATGATGAATATACAAACAGAGAATTATTTTGCCCATGCCCCTTGAAGTACAGGGCCATCCGTTCACTATGTGACAATCTAAAGGGTAGCTCATGAATTATACTATGAATTAGTATGTACACACACTAAGAAATACAAACCAAAATGGAAAAGCAAGTTATTCATCCTCTAAATTAAACATGCAAAATGGTCTTGGATTCCTGCTGCTTTTATTTATTAGAGGAAGAGACCTGGTGTAATTATGTAGCTGGGGAACATATGTTGATTGTTTGTTGGAGACAGTTTATTAGAACACATTTCTACATGTAGTTAATGTTGTAAACTTTCACAGAAAAGTTAAGCAACTTCCCCCCCCCCCCCCCCGTGTAATTAGTAGTAGTGTAATACAGTAAAGAATTTTCCTGAGAAAAACTGAATATATGTTGGTGGGATGGGGGGAAAAAACCCAAACATTTAACATTTACCTAGGTAGCTCGGAAAAAAAAAAGGTTTTGTTTCTGCTCATGATAATTCAATGTGCCAGAATTCCTTCTTCCTGAATTGTGTATCTTTCAGCAGACTAAAATAAGGCAAGAAAGGTTCTTGGGGAAAATTTAACAGTATATGATCCTGATCTGCAGCTTGCATTACTAACCATGCTCTGCAGACTAATTTTGCAGCTCCATCTGCCCTTTTGCTATGCAGACCACTTTATTCAGACATAAGCAAACTGAGCAGAAAAGCACAAAAATAAATAAATTCGGTTTTCCTGCATTTTTGCACTTGGTAAAATATTAGCAATAACAAACAACTGAGTATATTTTTTTATGTGCATTTTGTGTTTTGTTATAGATAACAAGTAATAACAAAAACAGTATCTGAGGAGTTGTACAAAAAAACAACTGTTTGAGCCAAAAAGTTTTTTCTTTCCCTTGTAGATAAGTGCTCTGAAATTAATTAGTCAGATGTTAAGGTATAAGCAAAGCATTATTTAATTTCTCTATTGATCACTGAGATAGCTGCAGTTATAAACACTGACAAACTAGATAAAATTTAATTCAGAGTATCCACAAAACCTTATAGAAGCTTTAACATTTAGAGAAACAAAAGACATATCTGGAAAAGATTTGAATACTTGTGGTTCATTCTGTAAATATATAAAAACTTACTTGCTGCTTCATCTTCTGTCTCAAGCTCTGTTTGAATAGAGGATTATAGCATCAACAGTAAAAGGAATACTGGAGAGCTTGCAGTTGATGAAAGAGACTGTATTAAACACACCATAGCATCATAAAGAACAGGTGTGTCTGCAGGGGTTTGTTATTAGTCTGAAAGTCAAGAATTTATAACAAATGGAATGCAGTTGTCTATTAAAGGAAAAGTATAAAGAGTAAGGTCTGCAATGTGGGTGAAGAACATAAGAGATAAAAAACACAGCAAAAAAGGAAGTACAAGGGTATTTTTTTCTATCCATGTTAGGTTATGGGCTTATAACAAACATGAAGCAAGCTGATCAATTTAATTATTTTTAGTCTTCATAGAAATAATTAAAGTAGCTAGATAATTAGAAAAAAATAATGTTAAAGGAGAAGAAAAGAAAAACTAAAATATGGAAAGAGCAATTCAGGAATATTTACATAAGTTACATATATTTATATTGGTAAAGCTTGCAAAACAGACAAGCTTAGAATTGTCAAACTTTCCAAAGCAGTCTGAGTCATTTTCACCTCTTTGCAAAAACTCATGCAAGGTAAGTTTCAAGAGAAGGAAGAGTGAGCATGATCATATATAAAATTTGGAAAAAGATAAATCATAAACTACAAACTTTCATGTCTGAAAAAAAAAAAATCTAAAGCAAATCATCAGGTACTTCACTCAGATATGGTTAGTAACAAAAGTAGGCATTGTTTCTCATCTGGAACAGCACCCTACAGATTCTCTGGTGTCTAGTAATATGTTGAGCACTCACTGAAAATTTTCCAAGGTCAGGGAATTAGTAATGTCTTTCCTAGATGGATTCACTAGTGTCTCTGGATGAGTCAAGTCTTCAGTCTTTTCTTATAGAAGGCACTTTTCATTTACCTAGCTGCCTACTTCTCTGCTGTGCATAGGGATTTAATTATATTTGAGACTTCTATCCCTCTGGTCAATGTCAAATTTGGTTGAAAAGAGGTTATTAATCAGGAAGAACAGACACACAGACTGTGATTGCAGAAACCTAATTTCCTGAAGAAATTAAGCTAAAAAGTAACTGAAAAAGGTTTCTCAAGGACAAATCCCAACAGAAATCTGATACTTGACATTGTCTCATAAGAAATTTTTCCAAGTGAAGCGGAGAAATACAGCTAGGTGAGATGAGATATTTACAACTGGCTGGAAATCCAGATTCAAGTTGTAGTTTGTAACTCAGGAAAGCTAGGAAGGCATTTCAAGTGGGATCCAATACAGTTTTGTCCCTAGTCAAACTCTTTTATATTTTCAATTCTTTTGCACAACAGAACAAAAAGCTGTGAATGTCATGCAGCTGACAAAACTTCAGCACTTCTAAGAAAAAGAATGGGAATTCAAAATAGACTCGATAAAATAGTCTATAAAGAAAATACAGTGTAATTAAATGAAGAGTTCTGTATCTATTGAAAGACTACTCCAAAAGATAAATGTAAAATTACTATCTGATCATATACACTGTTGAAGAAGAGTCTACAGATTTCAGGGGGTTGCAAAGCCCATTTAAGTAATGAGTGGTTTTGTCCCAGAGAAAAAGTAACTTTAGTTCATGGATGTATCAAGTTTAAGATGCTTGAGGGACTTATTTTGCCTACTCAGCCCTAAAGAAGTCTCAGAGGGTATACAGTCCTCATTTATTTATTTTTTTTTAAATCACACTAATGTATAAATAGATAAAACAGAGTTGAAAAAGCAACAAATGTACACGCAAGAAAATTCCCAATACACAGAAAGGTAGTTGTGGCAGCAATCAATTGTACTACTCTACATTTACAAAATAGCAGTAAAACACACACACACAAATCAAATTAAACTTGAAGATTTAGGAAAAAGCTTTTAAACTGAAAAAAATTTTAATAATGTGTCAGCTGGAGATATTTGAACAATGTACATCATTGGAATTTAAGAACAATTTCAAAAAACAATAACCACATGCTTGCATCAGTGGTGTGGAGATCTATGTAAATGATCTTCCTGTTCATTCTATCTAGGTATTTATGGGACTTTACTGAAAAGTACTGTTGCATCGAGTTGAATAAAAATTAAAAATTGCAATTAAAAATTACAAATGATAAATTCTTTGCAACTGTTGCACATCAGACTTCACCAGATGTTCATTCCCCAAGGGAAGCTACAACTTGCATAGTAACTAACTTGGACAGCTCCTATTAAAACGTAACATGCTGGACATTTTGATGTGCAACTCAGTACATGACACATTCTTCAGTCTAATTTTGTTCTGAGATGCGCATTAGGAATTTCCTTTCTGTTGTGGTCAAAGATGCCAGCATTAGCTGTTCCATCAGCATTAATTATTCATCTATCCTGAATATAAAACCATGATATGTAGCATTTCCTTTATATCCCTGTCATCTGAGCATGTAAAGCTTTTCAAATCCTACGTAATTACAATTGTCTTGTCAGTTTGCATTATTGTATAATGTCTATTTTCACTGAAAAATGTTGGCTACTGCATCAAGAATCAAAAGACAAGAATAGACTAGAAACAGGTTTTTTCCTATTTGTTCTTTAACACCTCTCTCATGTCTTTCCTATAGATTTCAGAAAAATCAACAAAAATTCATTATGTTTTTGGACATTTAAAGAAAGATACTAGGAAAACAGTAATTCATCTGTAAAATACACCTCCATTTTCCTACTGAATTGGACTTTAGTTTTTATAATTCATGTTAGTGTTGAAATAATTATACTAAGAACATCTCTTAAGGTGAAGATAAATCATGTCTCATTTATCTATGGAGATTTATCCCCATGATACTGTTTAACAGCTTCTAGCACAGTAAGACACTAAGTAACAACCAGTTTCATTACTTTTTCTCTCTATACATGCCAACAACAATCAGATGTGATTGATTCTTTAACTGTAGCTAAACTTTTGTATTTAAAAAAGTTTACTCATAGTCAACATCAGTATCTCCAGCCTTACACACCAGTCAACTCCAATCAAGTACCTCATAAATAGCTAACTGGGAGCCAGATGACATCCCATTCAAATTAAACCAAAGCAAGTTTCATTATGTTTTTAAGATCTTAAACCTATTGTACATCACCTAAGGCTCTCTGCCTTGCTATCCAAAATAAAGTTGGAAACAACTCTTCCTTATCACTCACTCTCTTTGATAAGTTCACAAAGTTGCAATGTTAAGAGAAACAGATTATTCTTTCTACACTACGATGTATATAAGAATTCTATTGATTTACCTTGTCAGCTACAGAATTCAGTAAGAGTTTAAGGCTTTGGTAGATCATAATTGAAAGATTGATTAGGAAAACAGGGAAAAAAAGCAGTGTACATAAGGAAAAAAGCACTCGGCACTTTGGATTGAAAACTAGGCTCTGTCTGACATAGGAGTGAAGAATAAAAGAGAGGCAGTGCAACTGAAGTGTACTGACATTTATGACTTTGTATAACTTTGAATCTTAAGCTTTATGATTGCTAAGGATCAGATTAGTGCTTCAGAATGAAAAGTGACTACTCCAGGTTTTAAGAAAATCCATGTATTCTCAAAACACAGGACAGTTTGCCAAGGACAGTGCTTTGCCTTTTAAATGTCTAGGAATTCCCTACTGATGTCTGACAAGAGTGAACTTGATGGACCAGAGTTCTACCCTGATTTGCCAAACTATTTTTCTGAATGGTTTAGTATTTCCTTATTCAGAAAATGTAAATTTTACTGTCTGCTGATCACGGAAACAATTGCATGCCAGAATTACAGCAGTAGAAGATTAATTTGGGATATTTAAGAATATATTTATTAGATGACCAAGCATTCTAGTCTAATAACATTTACACAGAAATATTACCCTTTTTACAACTTATACTTATGGCAAATAATTATTCTAGGATCTCATTTTAATTGAGTAGCAACAAAATTGTAAGAAAACCTCTGAAAGAACAACCTGTAGGTTTACCCTTTGCTGAGATGGTTACTTCTCCAAGAATGTCTATGGAAAAGGGCACTAGAAAGGATTTACAAGGCTGGGAACTGGGACTAATTAAGAACCTGCATCTTTGTCTCAAATCTTCCCATACATTTTTCATTTAAATTAACAGAAGCAGGAGAGATGGCAATCATTAGGGAAAAAATAAAAGAGATAAATACTGACAAGGAAGGGATAAAATCATCATGATTATAAAGAGATTTGTCAGTTAATACTCATACTGTCCAGTAAGTTACTGATCAGAAGTGTCCCCATACTCTGATTTTGTAACACTTGCACAGCTCAGTAACAGTTCCATTTTGTTTGACATTTAAACCAAAATACAATTAAATAAATCTAGTACAAAATACTGTGAGGCATAATCCTTAACCAAAACTAGGTTACAGAGGCACCCATCAATCTTAAGCTGAATGGCCCACTTAGAAAAAGGTGAGATTGTTGTTATGAGCTCCCAAAATCCACTTAGTAGTCTCCCCAATTAGTCTATCTTGATATCTACTCCTCACTGTGATATATTGCCTTTTATTTGAAAGGACAGTGTCTAAAGAGTATTTCCTATGGGAGTTCTTTACCCAGGTTCAGTCCTGCATTTGATGTTTACACTTCATTTTAGCAGGTTTTGCAGAAGTGATGTGGTTATAGAGTAAGATATCAAAAATGCCTTTTTGATTGGAGAATAATTATATTTTCAATTCATATTTACAGCATATTTTCTATATTGTTCTAAAATGCAGGTAGCAGGACTCCCTTCTGTACCGTTGTAGAACACTGGACCTGAAGATAAAAATGATGTCTTATTGCTAAATTAAAGATTCGTATTTTCCTTCAACTTTATATATACACGCCAATGAATGAAAAAGAGATAGCCTGCTTTTACTTGAGCACACTTGCAGCTCCTTGATTACTTATTCATTAGTTACATCACCATCTTAATGAAATGTATTGTGGAATTGGTCTCCATCCTTTCAACCCTACTATTTAAAGGTCCCTTCTAACCCAAACTATTAAATGATACTACTGCTGTATAGAATCATAGAACTTTGAATGCAGATGTGTTGCCCAGGGGTTTTTTTTGTTTGTTTGTTTTGTTTTTTTTCACCTTAACATTTTCAACTTGAATTCTAATGACTGAAAGAGATGAACAAGCCAACTTACATATTATTTATTGTGTTTCTAAGTGCTAATCAAGATCATTCTTCATGGAAGGAGGGAAAAGGAAAAGAAATCTATTTTCTTGCTAAAGTCATGCTAAAGGTGGTATGAAAAAGCACTACAGTAATTAGTAAATGATACTAGTATTCTCCTCTAGTTCAAATTATGTTGCTAATTTCATTGAAAAGCAATTTTCTGGCAATAAAGATATTTAGCACAGTTTGCTAACTGGAAGCAGACAAAAAACCTCCTTCTGTTTTCTTTTTTGAAAATTTCCTTTTGTAACTTACAACCTGGAAGTATTGCTATATCCTCGAGAAACAATTAGTGAAATGCTCTAAATAAGAATTTGTAGCTTATTTAATAGCCAGTTCAAAGAAATAATCTGTTACTGATAACGAGGTAGACAAGTGGTGCTAAAATATTTTATTCTGGTTTTCCTTGTGTTCTGCAAAGACTTCTACTTAATAAGTATTTTTTTCCTTCCTGAAAAATGATCCTAGAATTTTTTAATACTGTTTTTTTCCATAAGTGAAAAAAAAACCAAACACCCAACCTTCTAAATAGATGTAAATAGGAACTGTAGAGATACTGTTCCACCTAGCTCATTGAGATGCTTATCATCTTAAATAAGGCAAAGCAGGGAAAGTAGAGAAAAACACGGACCAATTAAGTTTTCAGGATAAATGTTTAACTAAGCCTTGTGATACACTATTTTCAGCAGCAGTTGTCAGTGACACAGACAGTGGGATTGAGCACACTCTCAGCAAGTTAGCCAACACCACCAAACTGTGTGGTGCAGTCAGCACACTGGAGGGAAGGGACGCCATCCAGAGGGACCTTAACAGGCTTGATAGGTGGGCCCATGCAACCTCATGAAGTTCCACAAGGCCAAGTGCAAGGTCCTACACATGGGTTGGGGCAATCCCAAGCACAAGTACAGGCAGGGCAGAGAATGGATTGAGAGTAACCCTGTAGAGAAGGACTCAGGGGCGTTGGTGGATGAAAGGCTCAACATGACCCAGCAATGTGCACTTGCAGCCCCCAAAGCCTATTATATCCTGGGCTGCATCAAAAGAAGCATGACCTACAGGTCAAGGGAAGTGAATCTGTCCCTCTACTCCACTCTTGTAAGACCCCACCAGGAGTCCTGTGTTCGGCTCTGAGGTCTCCAGTACAAGAAAGACATAGACCTGTTGGGGCAAGTCCAGAGGGCAGCCATGGAGATGATCAGAGGGCTGGAGCAGCTCTCCTATAAAGATAGGCTGAGACAGTTAGTGGGGTTGTTCAGCTTGGAGAAGAGAAGGCTCCACAGAGACCTTAAAGCAGCCTTCCAGTACCTAAAGGAGGCCTACAGGAAATCTGGAGAGGGACTGTTTACAAGGGCATGGAGTGATAGGACAAGGGGTAATGGTCTTAAACTGAAAGAGGGTAGGTTTAGATATCAGGAAGAAATTCTTTACTGTGAGGGTGTTGAGGCACAGAAACAGGTTGCCCAGAGAGACTGTGGATACTCCCTCTCTGGAAGCGTTTAAGGCCAGGTTGGATGGGGCTTTGGGCAACCTGGTCTAGTGGAGGGTGTCCCTGCCCATGGCAGGGGGGTTAGAACTAGATGGTCCCTTCCAACCCAAATCATTCTATGATTCTAAGGCTGATGAAATGAAAACTTATTGCAGAGATTGTCTCATCCATATCATGACAGCTTTATTAACAGTCCAATTGTTTATGATTCAAAATGCAAAGTTGAATCCACTACGGAGAAAAACAATGCCTCAACAATGCAAATTTTTAAATTACAGAATCTAACCAGAGGATAGTTTGATATGTATTAGTAGTACACTTTTCTGTTTTAAAATTCATCATTATGCACAGAGACTGGAAAGCCTTTTGTTTCCAGGGACAGCTGATAATTCAACAATATCAGTTATTAATGTCCTCCATTTCGTAAGTTAGAGATGTAAATGCTTCAATACTTGCAACAGAAGTCTTCAGAGATGTTCAAGTAATTTTTAATTGGTCTGTACAATTAATGTTTTTCTGTATACAGTTAAGCAATTGGCTGGAGTCCTTATCCTTTGCGAAATATTACACATTGATTGCTTATAGACAAAGCATAACAGACTTGCTTTATCAATGAGGTGATAGACAACTGCTTGTTTTGATTCATTTTCTGATAGTTATTTTTCCTCTCAGAGAAAGGCATAATCTTGGCAAATACACTAAAACCATGGGAGGGGAAAAAAAGCAAGGTAGAGAAGATTTATTTCTGTTGAGATAATTTCAGCAAAACTATAATTACTGCTAAATACTAATACATTCAATGTCCAGTTGCTATGCAACCACAAGGAAGTTACAGTATACCTGCTGTACACAACATGAGCAGGAGAAAAGCCATCTGATTAACAGGAAATATGCCTTTACTTTATCAAACAAAGGAACAACCTTTTCAGCTTTCATTGTGTTCTGTCACAAATAGTTTTTTCTGTATCATTTTCAAGAACTTGCATCAATACATCAGCCTATGATACTTAAACAGTCCTACCAGTTTAGTACAGTGTACATTACTCTCCCAACTGTGAATCTGTGCTTGCAGTAACCAAACACCATCACCTAGGCCATTTCCATGACAGACAGACTCCACTTTGCAACTTCAAACTTCTGTTTTTTCTGACTCCACATTCCCAAATCTCACCCTGGGTAACATATAGAATGAGTTGATTCACTAGTAGTTTTTGTCTTTTCTGTCTCAATATTTTCTAGTGATAAAAATAAGAAAAAAAACAGATTTACCAGTTTTCAGTAAAATAAGTCCAGAACAGATTATCTATATGCCTCTAATAACAGAGACCACAGAAATTGATCTATTTCCCAAAGGCTTTACAAGCCAACAATTTACCTACTCTCACATAGTACAGCTTCTGTGGCAAAGAACATATTCCTGGGTACATTCTCACAAAACAAAGCCAGCCAACAGTGGCTAAGCTGAGAGGCATGTGAAACATCCTCTTATAAAGCCAAATACCTTACCTCCAAACTAAGCTAAGCTACCATCTTGCACTCATCTTACCTTTATAACATCCCTTAATAAAATCATTACTGTCAACCTGGGCTACCTGCCCTGCTTGGCTGACAGTTGAAAAGGCTCAGCTGTGTGCAAAAAGCTCAGCATAGCCTGGGAAAAATACTCATAAATCTTAGGAATGGTTTGGGGTTCTGATTTGGAATATGGATTCTGAGATCACTGCTGAGTGCAGACACAAATGTACTACAGTGTAACTGTATCTCCAGCACAGAAATAGCTGTGAGTCCGTCTTCTGAGAATTCACCTATGAATTATCAAAAGTTTCATACTCTATTATAGCAGCATCCTACTGCACACTAAATAGCAGCAGACTACTGCATAGGAAAAATATCTTTGTAACTTTCAAAAAGTCTCTTGTACTTGCATCTATCATAAGGGAAGTCAAAAATAAAATAAAAGTACATCATGTCTGCCAAGTTTCTATCATTAAATGAGGTGGAAAAAGTAATTTCACAATAGAAAGGACCAATATTGATGTGAAGCTATATTTTTTTAAACCTTAACTCTTAATGACTGTATTCCTCTACATCTGATAAAAATCTTCACCTAGATTAATAAGGAAAAGAAAAAGGAGAAAAAAAGAGAGAGAGAAAATAGAAGAGCCAAACAACATAATCGGGATCTCTAATATCTCTGTTTAATTTCAATTTGTTGAATGTATTTGGTTTGGGTTTTTTTCTCTGCAATAGAACACTGAATAGATTAAAAA
>VXBL01000959.1:242455-281845 GCA_013400195.1 Aramus guarauna | reverse complement strand
AAAAAAAAAAAAAAAAAAAAAAAGCAGATGCTCAAAACCAGCAAGGTATTTTTCCAGCAAGAATTGTCCTCGCTAGAAATACAAGACTGCCCCCTCAGTAAAACACATAATTAGAATTTAGTTCTGAATTCAGGGAATAATAAATGCATAAAAAAAGAGTTATAAGATTTAACAAAGGATTACTGGACATCAAGAACTTCAGAATTACAACTCTATCATGACTTCTATGTAAGTAACTCTTGGAAGAATGAAAGTCTTTTTATTAGTTACCAAAGAATACCATCAATTACAATCCATTTCATCATAGAAAAATGTCTGTTAGACTTCAAAATAGTCAGATGTCATGTTTTTTCACTTTACTTTGAGTCACTGTGAGACTGTTAGGAATTTACTTGATCTCTTGAACCTCTGGTACCTATATATGCAGTTAGGATAACAATCTAAATACTTTTAGGTTTTATGACCTCTGTGGGGAAAAAATTGCATAAAGATTATGAACGAATAGCAACTAGATAGTTTACCATATCATTAAGTATAAATAATCATAGAATCATAGAATCTTTAAGGTTGGAAAAGACCTCTAGGATCAAGTCCAACCATCAAACCAAGACAACCATGTCTACTAGACCATGTCCTGAAGTGCCCTCTTTTTGAACACCTCCAGGGACAGTGACTCCACCACCTCTCTGGGGAGCCTGTTCCAATGTATGAACAACCTTTCAGTGAAGAAATTTTTCCTAATATCCAACCTATACCTCCCCTGGAGCAATTCGAGGCCATTTCCTCTTGTCCTATCACTTGTTGCTTGGGAGAAGAGACCAACATGGCAATATTCTTGGGTTGAAGGAATTAATTCCTATGCCACTTACAACATCTACATCATGATTTTTCATGACCATCAGTCATATCAGAAATAACTCATGTAAAACACATTCAAGTTTGTTATCATCAACCTTGAGAATTTCAGCAGAACAGCCAAATCTTAAGAGGATATGAGGACAAAATAACAATCTTTCTATTCCAATTTAGAAACTCAATACCCCTAGGGGTCAGGATTGAGTTACAGTGAAGGGGCATAAGGCAATAATTGTTTGAAATGCTTTTTAATACTCTTTTGTTTGTAGAGTGTAGTAAGGGACTTCATATTTGAATAGCTTTTGGTGGCAGTAGAATTCAATCTATAAAAGAGAATGCATGTTAATTACAGTATGCAATAGACCAGAACAGCACTAAAAGTGTACAGTACAGAAGAATATGTGTTTAGGATACAAATTATGTATATTCCAAGAGGTAGGGTAAAATACTCTCTCTATATAGTCTATAATTGCTGATTTTCCTAGTCAACTATATGAGTCTTTGTTTAAAAATACACAAATTAGGTGGAAATTGACAAATTTGCCTCCTTTTCCTGTTTGTAGATTATTTATAGCAGTTCACTTTTCTGACAATTAGGTTAAAGAATGTTTCATACTCACTATACATGATAATTCATAATTTGCATGCCATATACATTAATATTTTCAACATTTTACCTTGTCATGAATGTACCTGCCAATCAATTATTTTCTTTCAAAATCATTCATGAAGAGGGAAAAGGTGGAAAATCTCATGAAAATAAATTCACATGCTAATTTAATGGCTGAAGTCATTTGTTCGGGATTGGCCAGTGGAGAAAACTTGCAACTTTTTAAAAGTTATTTTTACACTTCCACAAGGGCTTAAAAAAACCCCAAAACCAACTCAAACAAAAACCCCAAACAAAAAAAAAAAAACACCTAAAAAAAACCCCAAACCCAGACCCCCACAAAACCAAAGCCAACATAACCTCCCTCTAGCCCCATCAGAAAATGAGAAATTATTTATGGTTCTTGTCAAAAGCTATGGTACAGTGGAAGTATAAGCCATATGTATGAGTATTTTTCCTTCAATTCAACTCTTTTCAGACAGACCCAAATGGGTTCTCCCTTCGTTTTTTGCTTTGCTCATACAGGCTGTGAAGATACTGCAGAGAGACTGTTCTCCTTTTTGGCCTTATGACATTTAAGCTGTTAGGTCTTTGTCTAGTTAGAGATCTGTCTCTACTGTCTTCTTCATGTTTCGTTAACACTAAGAAGCATTCCGTTTCTTACCAATTCATGGCTATTTTAGTGCCATAGTAGCAGCCTGCAGTGTGGATTCCTTCTACCTTACACCCACTGCATTGTGCTTATCACCCTTACATGAAGCTCAGGTGAGCTTTAGTTAAGTTATACAGATCTACATTAGGTGACTATCTGAGAAGTCCCTACGTCATCCAGGAACAATATCTAGTATATACATCTTAGTTTACTATGTTTCTTTAAATGTCCCAAGCATTAAACAAGTCCTTTAAACCAATATATAATAGAGGGAGCAAAGCATTTCAATTTAATAAAGGTAATTTTCCCCCACTTTACCTAGTCCTTTGAGCAAAAACATATTCTACACAGTATGCTGCTTAAGTCAAAGTGCATTTTTCTTGCAATTTATCTGCTGGATTTTTCAAACCATAAATTGTCACTTTGTCACTCTGCTGACTGACAGCCCATCCTGCATTGAGCTACAATATCCAGTTTTTTAAACTGACAGTATATTACTGTCTAGCATCAGCAAGTCCCAATTGATTTGAGTTGTAAATTAAATGCCCCAATGGTTGTAATATGGTGATTTATTACTAGAGTCAATGGAGGTTTTTCTTGGCAGTAGATATGAGCACGTGCACAAAAATACAAGTCCCCAGAGTCCCACTCAGAATGTGAATATTCCATAATTTACAAGCAAACCACAGCATGAAACCTGCTCGACAGGGAGTTTCAGGGAAATAAAGTTATGGAACCAGAGGACATCAGCTGTGAAAAGCAGATGCTGAAAATTCTTCTGGTTGACAATTCTCATGTTTTTAAATACTGAGACAGAAGTTCTCGTGAACTAGGTAGTAACAAACCTCATAAACTTGATCTGGAAGAGTAGCTGAAAGAGAAAACACAGAAGAAAACCAAACAGATTCCTTTTTAATTTAAAGAGGCTGTTCAGTATTTAATGGTCACAAAAAAGGAGGAGTTCCTAGTCACTAGGAATTATCAAAAATCCCCCGTGAAGTTAGTACTTAATATTTTTGCAGACAGGAAGTAAAATGTTAAAATAATTTTCACCATTTCTGTTGACAATTTATTTTCTGTGATGGAGTTCTATTTTTCAAAAGTCAAAATCAATACATTTTGAATCTTGGACTTAGCAGAGGGTTGCCTCCTTTCTTTCTGTTTGTTTATAGAAAGTATTCAGTTTGGGGCTCAGTGTACCTGGTATCATCCTTTAAAGCACAAAAATAAATTTTAACAAGGTGATACACATAACAAGAGTCCATTTATCACCTTTCTTTGCAAGTTTAAGAAGTTCAGTTGAAGACTTTTTCAAACTTCTTGTGGCTCACACTTCTTTGTCATCCTAAAGTTAAAATATTATCACTTTAGCTGGAAAGGATTCAGAGTGCACAGAGTATTTCCCAGGACAACTTCCTAATTTAGCTCCATTAATTGCCCCCCCTTAAGAAGCCCTTTTAAGTGTCAGTTGGATTGTTGAGAAAAGACAAGTGCCATTCAGAGAAGAGAAGGAGGCTAGGCAAGGAGTACAGAAATTCTTACTAATGGTCTGATTCTGTGTTAATGAGTGCAGAATGATGCTCACAAAAATCATTAATCCTGATACCTGATGTTCGCTTTGATTTGGCTAGGGATTCAGACTATTTCACACAGTTTTTGTGATTGTAAAATTGATAATATTTTACTAACACCTTGTACAATGTCCACAAGGTTCTGCAAGTTTTCATTTATTCCTACAGTGCTTGAATGTATACCCATTGTGAAAGACAATTTGTTCTAACTATTCACAGCAAAAAGAGACAAAGACTTTTTCTTTGGTAGAGGAAACGCTTTGAACAAATTTTAGAAGACTATGCAACTTGAACCTATAATATAGATGCAATAGGAACGCTCACTTGCTCACTATTAGAATAACTTTTCAGGACTGTGGTTCCATAACATGAAATCTAGTTTTATAGCTAAGTAACACTCCTATTTTGTCTGGATCTTTCTAGTTAAATGCATGAAGCAGAGCTGTACAACATCTTTAATAAAGAAAACAGGAAAGGCGTGAAAACATGCTTAACTGTACAGAAAGCTGAGCACTAATTACATTTAATATAAAGAATTCAAAGGTAGAAAAGCATGCAGACTACCCGTCTAGATCCTTTCCAGTCAATCGAGGGAACATCAGAGACAGTTTATTGTATCCTTTGTAGGATGGGACAAGTGACTCTGGAAATGCTCTTCTAGGCTACTGACTGTAGTTGGAGTAGACTTGATTAATTGAGATCAAAAGTGTACATTTAGATAGGTGAAAAAATGAATTCTAGAACTAGACTGTAATAAAGAATAATATTTAACAAATTTGATCCAGAAAAAAATCTTAACATGTTTGGTTTTTATTACGGAAAGTTAATTAAAATATATATTTTTGAACACCAATCTGATTACTTAACTAGGAAAAAATCTATAAACAGTCAAATACTCAATGTTCAAGGAAGTTATGACTGGTCAGGTAAGTCACTTAAAGTGAGGTCATTTAAACAATATAACTTTTCCTCAAGTAGATAAATAAGTCAATTTTTTCTTAGCTGTATGTTAGCTCCTGCAAAGTTTGTTTCAGTTTCTCTAAATACTGTGTGTTTATCTAAAAAACCCACTTCTAATGAATATTCATATTATTCATTCAAAATGAACTAAGTTTTTCATAACCTTGTGTATCTGTTCAGGTTCCCACACTAAGCCTACTAATAGCAGTGACTCATTATGGAAATCAGGTACAGTCTGCGTGATGTTCAGACCATTGTTACTGCCCTTCATGATCAGCCCTGAGTTCTATCTTAAAAGGCACATAAGAACTATGCAATAATAATAGAACTAAATTTAGTTATTTGAACCACACCTGAGCCTAGATTCAGCTCATGTGCACAACAATATTCCACTTACCCAGAACTGCAGGGTAAGGCTGGAAATATTCCTGTTTGTATAGGTATCCTTCCCAGGAGAAAACGAGCGTTTGCAGGAATTGGATGTCTTCTTTAGCATATCCATTCTGGAGATGGCTCATCCAATAAACAAATGTCAAATGTCCCTACTCAATCCTTTGCTAGGAGGTAGATTTTGACTGGACTAAGCACAGGAGGAGACAAGATGGAGTCAGGCAAACTGGCTTTTAGAAATTACAGAGTTAATAAATCAATAAAGCCTTTTTTGCTCCTTCTTTCAAAGTGTAATTGTGATGTATGTCCTGGGACAAGTTAGGCTGCTCTGAACTGGGCCTCTGATATACATTCACAGAATAGAGCAGTTGGTCAAAGAGTAAAACCATTGAGAAGTCTGTGTGGGAATACTTAGCACTTATACCACCTGCCTGTCCCAGTACATTATAAAAGAAGCAAAAAAGATGGGCCTTCTGAGCCAGATTACTGGGTGAGAAATTTCACTCACCCTTGAACAGCCTGGATCTCAAAATCACAACAGCACAAGGACTCTCTTAGAGGCAAGGCTGAAGGTGAAAATGCCAAAATATTAATAATTTCTAAAGGTTTGGATGACCATAATTTTTGCTTTCATGTCCTTTTTTTTCTCATGTGAGAATGATTATTTCATTATACCATTGTTTAATCATTTCCAGAATTAATGTAACCTATATACATATGTGCTTTAGAAGATTGCTGAACCTCACCTGTAGGTAATGAAATTAGTTCTAGCCTTCATTCTCTAGCACCCAAAATCATGTGTTTTCATTCTGTGGATATCAATTTCTTGCACAGTAGCAAAGGTAACAACTGCTTCTTGCAACAGACAGAAGCTGACTTTTAAATATTGAAATTACAACATTGGCTATAACAAAGGAGACTTTCCCAAAATTAAACAATGCATATTTGATATGAAAGCTGACCATCCATTTTTGCAGAAATCCTGAGAAGTGTGGGATTGTAAATTAGGATTAATAAAACAAAGTACATCTCACCAGAAAAACAAGCACACTCACATACAGCCTAGTATTCTGAATTAAGTTATACAGGATTGCCCCTGTATTTCTTGTATTTACTGCCAAAGGTTGTACATCATTTGGGAGAAAGAAAAGCATAAGCCAGTTTTAGTTTCTGTTACTATTCTTTTTGGACTAATATGGGATAATGACTGCTAATGCTCTATGGATTTATTTTTCCTTAATGAATGAACAAAGCATTCTGTTAACACTCATGACAATACCATGAATGCTTGAGGGTAGAAAAGATCATGTGTCAATTAGCGCCTCATTAACTTTTCAACTGTTGATTATACAATCTTTTCCTTTTATTCTGTGACTTTGCATTCACAATAAACTCATCAGAAATTAATCTGCTTTGGTAAGACACAGAAGTTTTAGCTGTTGTAGTTTTGACTTCTGCAACGGCTGCAAGTCATTTTCCATTCCATCTTAAAATTGATAGAAAAGCATTGTGACTAGACTAACATCCTATACTTATTTTCCAAGAAAAGAAAGGGGAGAACCTTTTCAGAGTTGAAAGACAGCAAATATTGAAATAATGAAACCATTTTCCTGGGATATTATACTTGCATATAATGAATTTACAGAGCATATTCAAGAAAGAACAGTGAGTACCCTTGGCTAGGAGGTTAAGATTAGCAAGGAAAGAGGATAGAAGTATTTAATTTATCTTCCATTTCAGTTGTTCAAGTGTATATAGCATTAGTATCACACAAACTATTTACTACTTAAAGATCTGGAAAGATAGTGTCACACAGAGGACTGTTAGTGGTTAAACTATCTAGCTAATTTACATGAAACCAACATTATCATATATAATATCTGTAAAATGAGTGTATTTAATTTTAATCAAATCAACTAGATTAAAAGACCTTACTGGGAAAGTCAGTAATGCACAAAGAGGCTTACAAAGTCCCTATTGGTTGTGTGCATCAAAAACATGCTTTGACTTTTCTGAAACAAAACTAATAATACAAAAGAAACCGATTATGCCCTGAGAAATCAGGCTCTGGGGATGATTTAGCATACCTGACTCAGCTCACAGCAGAAGAAGTACCAAATGATATCAACACTGAAAGTGTTCCAAGAACAACAGCTTCACCCATTGAAGAGTGAAATGCCAGTGTATTGCTGAACTTTTTGCTCAGGGCTTTGCATTGTCTCAGTTGGGACAAGGGTTATAAAATGTCATGGTTTGACCCCAGCTGGCAACTAAGCACTACACAGCTGCTCGCTCACTCCCCCTCATCAGGATAAGGGAGAGAATAGGAAGAGTAGAAGTGAGAAAACTTGTGGGTTGAGATGAAGACAGTTTAATAGGTCAAGCAAAAGCCATGCATGCAAGCAAGGCAAAACAAGGAATTCATTCACTACTTCCCATTGGCAGGCAGGAAATCTTGCAGGAGTCGATTGTACTTTAGGTAAGTTTGTCAATGATACTAAATTAGGAGGAGCTGTGGACTCCCATGAGGGTAGAGAGGCCTTACAGTGAGATCTGGATAGACCAGAGAGCTCGGCAATCACCAACTGTATGAAATTTAACAAGAGCAGGCGATGGATTATCCACCTGGGACAGTGTCATCCTGGTTAGACATACAAATTGGGGGACAAGAAGCTGGAGAGCAGCCTCACAGAGAGATTTGGAGGCCTGGTTTGATGGCAAGTTGAATATGAGTCAACAGTGTGCCCTGGCAGCCAAAAGAGCCAACCGTGTCCTGGGGTGCATCAAGCACAGCATAGCTAGCTGTTTGAGGGAGGTGATTGTCCCACTCTGCACTGCACTGGTGCAGCCCCATCTTGAGTACCCCATGCAGTTTTGGGCACTTCAATATAAGAACATCAGACTATTAGAGTGTGTCCAGAGGAGGGTGACCAAGATGGTGAAAGGTCTTGAGGGCAAGACATACAAGGAGCAGCCAAGGTCACATGGCTTTTTCAGCTTGAAGAAGAGAAGGCTGAGGAGTGACCTCAGCGCAGTCTATAACTTCCTCAAGGGGGGCAGTTGAGGGGGAGGTGCTGATCTCTTTCTGGTGATTAGTGATAGGACATGAGGAAATGGAATGTACCTGCATCAGGGGAAGTTCAGATTAGACATTAGGAAAAGGTTCTTCACTGACAGGGTGGTCAGACACTGGAACAGGCTCCCCTGGGAAATGGTCATGGTTCAAGCCTGTCAGAGTTCAAGCAGCATCTGAATGATGCTCTTATTCATATGATATACTTTTAGGTAGTCCCATGAGAGGTAGGGAGTTGGATTTGATGATCCTTATGGGTCCCATCCAACTTAAGATTTCTATGATTCAATACACAGAGATTACTAATGTATATTTGTGGGGTTTTGTCTTATAATATTGTGTAACTCTGAATTCAGGCCCAAACTATTTTTGATTACAACAGGATCAGATTTGTCTCCACAATCCTTACCTAAGGCAGCAGTAATGTGTTCACATAATTAATTTCTCCTAGGGTCTATCCCACATTAAACAGGTGATTCAGAAAATAGACGATATCACATTAAAATGATAGGAGAACCATTACTTTCTCAATGAGTCATCATATATTTCAAAGACCAAAAAGGAAAAAAAAAACAAACCTTCTATATTTGGAGATCAAAAGATAAGCAGGGAGGAATAAGATTATTAAGAGCAAACAATAATTTTAGAGCAGTGACTTCCAATAAATAATGCTAAACTTCGTTGGTTTAAGAAGACACAAGAAACTAAAATACAAGAGAATAACATGAGTTCCCATTCCTTTGTTGAATACTGATGTGCAGGTAAGTAATCTGCTGTCTTATTTTCATGCCTCCAGCACAGTAAATTCATTACAATTGTTAAATATTGCAATTGCCATGGTCTTAAGGCATGTGTATAATGTATGGTATTAAACAGGCGCTTTGTATGGGCCATGACTCAAACTCAGAGGTAACAACCATGATGGCCTAAGTTATGAAAACTGAAAACAAGGTAAAATGGTACTGTGATAATAGGAGACATATTTATCACAAGAAAAAACACAGGTGAAGGAAAGACAAAACTCTCACATCAGTTATTATCCCCCTTTCTTCCTTACTTAGAACATCCTTCCAAAGCCTCGAAGACATTTCATAGCTCTAAAAAAGCTTTCAAAATAAAGCAAACATGGAATTAATAAGACACACATTTCCACAAATCCACAGCATAAATGTTAAAAAGCACACAAGCACTTCTTGACAATGAGTCCATCCAGGTATTGACATGCAAGTACTTGACAGCTAAAGATACAGTGTTCTCATGTTAACATATCAGTTGCATGAATTTATAGTATAATGCAGAAAATAATGGGTTTCTTTCTTTTTGGGGGACTGAAGTTCTTTCATGTCCCTCAAATATTTTATTTTTGCAATATGCTTGTATCAATATCTATCAGAAACAATAGAGTGACTTTGTGTAAATGTTCGAGCACATAAAGCAGCTCTTAAGTTCTTTCCACTGCATTTGTAAAACACTTAGCCTACATGCAACAACAGGTTTTGCCTTTGCATTTATTGCAGGAATGTCAAATACTGTACAGACTGCTACTTCTGCAGAAGCTCATGCAAAAATTCATGTTAACTTCACTGGCAGCAGGATCATTTCTTCCTAATATTTAAATCTACCCTCTTTCAGCTTAAAGCCATTACCCTTTGTCCTATCACTACAGAGCTGGACGCAGTACTCCACGTGGGGGTCTCATGAGTGTGGAGCAGAGGGGGAGAATCTCCTCCCTCGACCTGCTGGTCACACTTCTTTTGATACAGCCCAGGACACGGTTGGCTTTCTGGGCTGCAAGTGCACATTGCTGGGTCATGTTGAGCTTCTCATCACTAACACCCCGAAGTCCTTCTCCTCAGGGCTGCTCTGAATCCATTCTCTGCCCAGACAATAGTTGTGCTTGGAATTGCCCCAACTCACGTACAGGACCTTGCACTTGGCCTTGTTGAGATTTATGAGCTTGCAAGATACCTTGCAAGAAACAAGAAAGGTAGGTCAGATGCAAAAAGGTTTGTTTGTATACCTATGCTTGATCTTGTTCCTGGCAGACTCCCAAAGTGTATCTACAGCTTACCAGTGGTGCTCTTTACATCTGCTGAAAAAAAATAAACACCCAAATCTTTGTGAAGAAAGATAAGCATAAAAAAAACCAAAATAAAACAAAACAAAATAAAACAAAAGAGTATCTAAATTACCAGCCCATTTCAAAGAAACTTTTACTCATGGCTAGGGCTATTATACATCTGATTATTAGTTGTTTATGGGATAACTGACAGGTATACATCAAGCTTTAATGCATTGGAGCTAATGCTTACCATTGTCATCACTGGCTTTAAAAGAGTTTGTGATAGTTTGCATTTTTCATGTCAGTGAGGTTCTTTTGAGCAGAGATTGTGTCTGTAGGAATTCTGCACAAGGTCTCACAGCTTTGAACACCTCCATAATTATATCCATACTTCTGCAATTGTATTCCATAATAAACTCTATCCTGTAGCTGAGGAGTACACTCAGCTCTTCTTAAACTGATAAATAACCAACAAATACTAGAAGTTGCTGTTAACAAGTCTGTGAAAGTATATATCTAAACTACATTTGATTGTTCCAGATACCAAAATTATATAGTTCTTCTGGCAGAATCCTGTGTATCAACAGAGGTTGTTTGTACACTGCATTTTGTCAATGCTGGGTTCAACTTGAGCTTCATTGCCAGTACGTGCTTTGAGAAACTGTGCTCTAGTGTAGGTTTATAACTCACTCAGGTTAGCAATACTCCTTATCATATGTCTAAGTATGCCTGTATTTGCAGTGTGAACAAAATAAGTGTATTTTTCCTAGCTCAGTGACCATAATCTAGACTATTATAAATAAAATATCTCTTACTTTGTATATGAGCAGAGGATAAGCACACAAATTAGAACTGCATAAACTGTTTTCCCAAATTTTAATTGTTGACCACACAACAGCAAAGTGATGTCACCACCAGGACATTTCTAGAATAGTCCTGGAGTCAGCTGATACAAGACAATACACACTCTGACTCAGGGGGACAAGTGCAGCTGTGCTACAGATGTCCTTCAGATTGCAAAATGGAAAAAATAAAGCTATGCATAACTGCTAACCTGCCTTGAGTGCACTTTGCCATTGAACATCCTTAAGTCAGTGTGGAATGTTTATTTCTCATTGTTCTTTCATATGAAATTCTGCCATCCTCTGTTTTAAAAGAAAACATGAAATATGTAATTGTGAGCCATAACTACAACGTCTTCAGTACTTACCCCATTCTGATCAAACGACACTCCTGTTTTTTTTCACTGTTCTCTTACACAAATCTGGTTAGATCTCTACAGGGTCTAACACATCATGGCTTTTGCCATTTTTCACTTCATGTTTTTTTACTATTCATCTCTAAAATGTGTTTTTCTTTCCAGATCAACAAAGTGATTTAAAACGTCTAAAATCTTAGTCATACTTTTACATATAGCCACAGCTATAGAGTGGGCTTGGAATGGATTCAGAGCAGCCCTGTGAAGAAAGATTTGGGGGTATCAGTTGATGAGAAGCTCAACATGAGTCGGCAGTGCGCACTCACAGCCCAGAAAGCCAACCGTGTCCTGGGCTGCATCAAAAGAAGTGTGAGCAGCAGGTCGAGGGAGGGGATTCTGCCCTTCTACTCCACTCTTGTGAGACCCCACCGGGAGTACTGTGCCCAGCTCTGGGGGCCCCAGTATAAGAGAGACATGGAGCTGTCGGAGACAGTCCAGAGGAGGGCCACAAAGTTGATCAGAGGGCTGGAGCACCTCTCCTATGAGGACAGTCTGAGAGAGTTGGGGTTGTTCAGCCTGGACAAAAGAAGGCTCCAGGGAGATCTAATTGCAGCCTTCCAGTACCTGAAGGGGGCCTACAGGAAAGATGGTGAGGGACTGTTTGTCAGGGAGTGTAGTGACAGGACAAGGGGCAATATGTTTAAGCTGAAGGAGAATTGATTTAGATGAGATGTTAGAAAGAAATTCTTTACTGTTAGAGGGGTGAGGCACTGGAACAGGTTGCCCAGAGAGGTTGTGGAGACTCCATCCCTGGAAGTGTTTAAGACCAGATTGGATGGGGCTTTGAGCAGCCTGGTCTAGTGGAAGCTGTCCCTGCCCTGTAGCAGAGTGGTTGGAACTAGATGATCTTTAAGGTCCCTTCCAACCCAAACCATTCTATGATTCTATCATTCTATGATTTATTTAAAAAATAAAGAAAATTAAATATCATTTCATGATGTCCCAACCAAAAGTAGTTTTGTAGGATCACTTTTTTTTTTTTCCCCCCCAAAATCAAAAGTACTATCTTTTGTGGATTCAGCCACTACTTGGCAAAGAAGCTTCTCTTAAACATTTGGTTAGCCTTTGTTAGTTGCATTCAATTCTGATCTAGAAAGAAAAAATCTTTATATTTAGGCATTCTTCATTAAATTTATTTTCCAGATGTACAGAGCTCTTCAGTTTACATAATGCAGTCCCACCAAGGCCTAGAGAAAATCTAACCAGATCACGGTAGAATTTATTTTACCAGTCTTATTCAAAGCAACTAAGATTAATATCCATAATTAATCCAGAGGTAATTGACAGTCTCAGGGATGATCACAACTATATCAAGATAAAATCAAGAGAAGTTGTTTCACCACATTTACAATTCCTCCCTACTCTCCTGGTGGTATCAGCAGAGCATGAGCAAAAAACAGTGGAAATGCCTTAAAAAATTGAGAGGGAGGAACTTAGTTACCAACTACAGTTCTGGATGTCTTTGTTGTTTGATTGCTTTTGCTGTATTATAGACCTGTTCTTCTTCAGTGACATCATGATTAAAACAGTGTTAGTTTTAGAGTCAAAACTTAATTTTTCCAAAATTAGCAGCAAATATAAAACATATCTTGGAAGTTACCAATCTGCCCTAAGTATTTTTGGTTTGTTTGTTTTTTGTTTTTTCTTTCATTTCATCAATATACAGTGATAGAAAGGTCTCTAATCCACCAGAAAGAGACCACAAGCACCTTAGAAACATGAATGGCAAATAGAAAACTGGGGATCTGCCAAGGTTACATCTGAGAGACTGCTGAGCTGGAGAAGAACTGGTGAGAAGAGGTCAGAGACACCAACATTCTCAGAACGGCAAGTCTTTCACTATCAATTATGACCAAATCACATATTAAGGAGGAGAATATCTGTAAGTAACTGTTCTTCTGATAATGCTTCTTAGACTCAGTATATTTCTGCACTCTAACCTACATGATCTTGCTGACGTCTTCAACCGGGAATGAATGCAGTGATATTTTACTGAGCCTTGCCTTGCCATGATTTTTTGGGGTTTTTTTCCCATCAAAAAGGCACTTAAAAAATACAGAAAAGACTCAAAGGATACGTGAAATCTCAAATACTATCTACTGCTTATGTAATATGCATTCTTTGGGGGATTTATACAAAGCTTCTGATAATTTAAAGCTGTCTATTAGTATCTCAGACCAAACAAAACTAATTTTTATATGTATGAATACAATTCCATGGATTTTCCTTTATCTACACACATCAAATTATTTTCTTCTCCTTTCATCCTACTGATAGGTCATGCAAGTGTTCTGCTTTTGTACTCTCACCATCATGTTTCACCTTACCCAAGATTTATTATCAAAAAAAAGTGCAAGACAAACAAATTAGGTCCAGCATGCTCTTGCTGTCAAAAAATCACCAGGCTGTGATTGATTAATATAAGAATGCATGTGATTTTGTGGTGCAAGTTCTCCCCTCAAACAATTTGCAGTTGTTTAACATATTTCTGTCAGCATACCTTCTCAGCTGACAATCTTTATGGAACAGCCATCTGTTTTTGAGGTTTATAAATACTTTATCAAAATCTTTATGACATGTTTCTCCTGAAAGATAATTTCTTCTTCTTCTCAATAGATTAATGTCTTAGGGGTAACTGCAACAGCTAAGTATACAGTCAGAAAATAAACTTTAAGATTTATCTAATTCACCAGCAAATGACATAGCCCATTGCTTCAGTCCATTTTTTACTGTCATAAGGGATATTAAACTAATATGAACACTTTTAGAGATGCTGTCATTTTATTAACAGACTTAAAGGTCATGCTAGCTCAAAAATAAGTAGAATTTAAAATGGTTAATTTGAGGTTGCATTTTCCCTCTTATCCCTCCTCCTGATTTACCACCATTTGTCTATTTCTTGTCTTGACATTTTTTCTGTCTGAAATGACAGAAATAGAATTGAAAATTCTTGAAATAGAAGAATTAGAATTCAGATATTTTAGGCATCCATATTATAGATGTTGGGGGAGTTTAGACTTTGTGAAGACTTTTGCTTTGCTGTCCTGCAATTGTCTGTATAAATAAAACAATTATTATTTATCTTTTATTTTTCTGCAGTGACCTAACATTCCTAGATCAGGACCCATATTGCTAGACACAAAAAAACCCAACCAAAAAAAACCCCCCACACCCCCAAAAAACAAACAAAAAAACCAAAAACCACCACCAACAACAACAAAAAAACCCACAAAAAAAACCCCAAACAAACAAACAAAAATTTCTGGCTGTAGGATTTTATAGACTCAAAAAGAAGACAGAACATGTAAATGGATAAATAGCAATAGGGCCCAAGAAAAGAGGATGAAGGAAGAAGAGTGATTTTGTGTTAAACAATTGCATGTGCTGTTTGAATCTGTTAGCAGATCAGGAGAAGTAATATTAGGCTGCCATCCATCCCCTGTAAGATGGATATTTTTTGTAGGAAAAATTTTGAAGGTGAGGTTAGTCATCACTTTTTTTTAAAGTGAGTCTTAGGTTAACTTTGTTAAAAGGCTTTACTTGCTTCTAGCTGCTTTGTACTGCAGTGACTTTGATTTTGTTCTCCTGTGTAATATATATTTCAAGAGATGCAAATATTTAGGAGCAAAGACTTTTTTACTTGTGACTAGAGGCATATAAAAATAATGCTATCAAAGACTGGAGAACTACTCCATCTTTCAGAAATATCATGTGGTTTTCACTGTTAGTTTGTAACTGACCACTATTTCTTAATTGATTTGATTTTCTTTTATCTTTTCCTCTCAACCTTTTCAGTATGGAATATGGAAGCTTTTTGCACTGATTGCCTCTTAGATGCATTTATAGAATCATAGAATCATTTTGGTTAGAGTAGACCTTTAAGACCATTAAGTCCAATGACTAACCTAGCACTGCCAAGTCCACCACTGAACCATGTCCCTAAGCACCACATCTACATGTCTTTTAAATACCTCCAGGGATGGTGAATCATCCACTTCCCTGGGGAGCCTGTTCCAATGCTTGGCAACCCTTTTGGTGAAGAAATTTTACATAATATCCAATCTAAACCTCCCTTGGAACAACTCGAGGCCATTTCCTCTTGTCCTATCACTTGTTACTTGGGAGTAGAGACCAACACCCTTATATAGTTTTGTGTGTAAATACAAATAAAATGGTATCTGAAACTGATAGTATTTCCTTTCTAATTTTTTTTCAGATCTAGAGAATAAAGATTTTTGCCATTATGTCGTGGTTGAGCCCCAGCCAGCAGCTAAGCACCACATGGCCACGTGCTCACTCCTCCTTCCCGCCTCTTCTCCTCCTGGTGGGATGGAGAGGAGAATTGGAAGAAAGACAGTAAAACTTGTGGGTTGGGATAAGAACAGTTTACTAGGACAGCAAAGGAAGGGCAAAATAACAACAACAGTACTTAGAATATAGACAGTGGGTGATACACAATGCAATTTGCTCACCCTGACCAGACACTCAGCCCCTCCCAGAGCAGCATCTTTCCTCCCTGGCCAGCCCGCTTTATATGCTGAGTGTGACATCATATGGTATGGAATATCCCTTTGGGTACTTTGGATCGCCTGTCATGGCTGTGTCCCCTCCCAGCTTCTTGTGAAAATTATATCCTAGCAAAAAACTAGGATACATTATTAGCTACTCAGTAAATATTATGATCATCTTTTAGAGAGATTGTGTTATGAACATACATATTTATTGGAAGAATAAAAACTCCATTCCATAGCCTCCTTGACACTAGTCATTTTTGTCCTTTGTTAATGAATTTGACCCAATCCTGTGAATAAGATATTGACATCTCACATTATTCACATGAATAAAAGTTGGTGCATACAGAAATACTTGCAAAACTATGATCAATAAATTAAGATTTTAAAAATAATGTGTTTGGAACATAACAGAGTACAAACTTTATTGTTATGTATATAGCGCTAATTGCTTCCCAGGGATCTTGATGCTGCTATGGATATTCAGTAGTTTCTTTAGACACAGCTCTGACCTACAGCTGATGAGTAGAAATTCAAACCACATATGGTTAACCCTTAGAAGAAACAAGGCTTACCTGTTACTAATCCTTATTCTAAGGTTAAGCTGAGGTGCTGAGGAAGGGAAGGAGAAATTGCTTGCAGCTCTTTGGAGAGATCACTATTACCCTATATTGAAAACAACTGTATAATAGATGCAGCTCTGCTGACAAAGAAAATATGTATGCCTGAAGAAGAACAAAAGCACCTAATATTTATTCTTTAAACTGTAATAAAAATGTGGTTGAGAATAAACTATTGAAATAGAGTTTGGAAATTTATTACATTTCTGAAAGGAAAGCCCATATTATACAACTGTAAGTATGATTTTGTCTTCATGAAGTCAATAAAAAAATCTGTTAGATTCAATGAGGCCATGATTTCCTCTCTCTTTTTTTAGTGTCATGGGTACCAACACATGCTGCCTAACAACATATTCTTCTGTTTAACTCTGCTGTACAGAACCACTGCACTGAATGGTGAGCAAGCATCACCCCATATCCCATAGGTCTAATCCTCTGGGTGTTCTCTGTGACCTTTAAGCGTGCAGTGCCTTGAACGCACTATATCCACATTCATTTCTATAATGGGATAGGGGTACAACTGAGCTTTTGAGTCCGTTAAGTTAGGTACTGCTTTTAAGATTCAGTTTCTGATTGAACATTTTTTTCTTTCATTCATGGTGAAAGTGTGTGGCAGTGTTCTAGAGGGAGATTTGCCAGTGTTTCTTGTATGTAACTAGATTTGAATTTGGTGTATTCCTGGGTTACCCGAATAACATTTCTGACACTGAGACAACATCCTTATCGCACATGGCTTTCTAAACTTCTGAGCTTAGATCCAAACACCACCAGCACATTGTTTAGAGCCTTCCAAAATATCTGTGATTGAAATCTAGTAAAAATGAATGTTTCTTTTGTGAGACTAAATAATATGCTTGCACACAAAGAAAACATCAAAGGAGTGCATTTTAAACTGTCTTATTTTTCATACAGTCTTTGCATATGATATGATAAGTAGTTCAGCTCCACTAACAGGTAAAATTTACAGGTTTTGCCATACAGGGAGAAGATAGCCAGAGGCAAATTTGTCCCTCTTTTGTTTCAATCCAGCAGTGATGACTGACTGTTGTTATAGAAAAACAAGATTAACTTCAGGGAGAAAAAAAAAAAAAGACATAACACCGGAAATTCCTGGAAAGGTTACAGCAGATCTGTCTTTCAATAAATCTATCATATTTCAACTCTGGCTACTGTATGTAGTTCACAGAGCTGTATTGTATCACTGATAAGAGAATGGCTGCAAACTCATGAAATAAAATGTCTGTACCAATATGTATTACTAATTTTGAACTGTGCCTACACTCTGTGCATAAGTGTAGTTTCCAAATCAGACAAATTCTATCAAGATTTCAAGTTGTTCAGTAACAGGCAATGGACAACAGGCAGTGCAGACCAGAGAGGAGTAAAGGTATTTAATTTTCTTCCATATAATTGACACCAGATAAGTTAGAATTAGATTCTCAGAGTTTAAGCTAACTCTTGATATTTGTATTACAACTAAGATTTTAAAAAAGAGTTTGAGGAGAGTTTAGAATTGGACATAAAACCACATGACAACAAATGAGAAACCAAATCATTGTTGAAGGGTTTAATACTATTAAATTCAACTCCAATTCAAATCTTATGTTGGACTCATCTTTTTGCTGGGATGCTCAGGCATTATTATAAATGTAGAATTCTTAACAAAATATTTCTAATCTTATTTTTGATAGGGTATAGGATTCGGCTGAGATAGAGTTAATTTTCTTTCCAGTAGCCAGTATGGTGCTGTGTTTTGGATTTAGTATCAGAAAAATGTTGATAACATACTGATGTTTTTATTTGTTTCTAGGAAGTTGTATTGTCTACACTGAGTCAAGGACTTTTCAGCTTCTCACACCCTGCCAGATGCACAAGAAGGTGGGAGAGCACAGCCAGGACAGCTGACCCAGCCTGGCCAAAGGGATATTCCCTACTATATAATGTCATGCTCTGGATATAACTGGGGAAGCCAGCTGGGAGGAGGGATTGTTGCTCAGAAACAGATTGGGCACTGGGTTGTTGTGTTTTTTTCCCTTCTGCATGTGATGAGCAACTGCATTTGCGCGTCACTTGTGTTATTGTCATTGTTGCTATTGCTATTATTATTATTTTCCTTTGTTATCCTATTAAACTGTCTTATCTCAACCCATGAGGTTTTTTTTCCACTCTCCTCCCCATCCTCTGGGGATGGGGATGTAACCATAGGATAGAGGCCATGAAACAAAAGCTATAGAACCAGTTTGAGATAATTAGTTTGTAACCAAGGTAATAGGTAATGGAGCTAACTGACCATGGTAAGGTACAGTGTTGCTATGTTCCATGTACAGTCCCTACCAAACTGAACAATAGGTTTGGAGATATTAATCTTATGAGGTAAGCCGTTATGGACAGGTGCGTCCACAGAAAGGATACTGCACATGCCTGCAAGAGGAGGGTCATCCAGCAGACACGGGTGCGTGACCACTGACGACCACCAGAAACCCCTTGAGGACCACCGACTCAAATCACTGAGCATGCGTGACGGGGAGGAGAATATGTAAATGAATTCCAAGAAATTATTATCATGGGACTGCCTTTTCTGAGAAAAACAATGAATATGCATATTTTGATCCTATATAACCTGTGTGTTGGTAATCACCTGGCATGCACGTTGGGTGGAGCTATCCCCCGTGCATCCAGTGCTGCAATAAAGAATGCCTGCCTTTTAACACTACATTGGTGTTACAAGGTTTATTCCCGGATTTCGGTGACAGGGAGGGGTGAGTGAGTGACTGTGTGGTGCTTAGCTGCCATCTGGGGCAAAACCATGACAGATAGAAATAATTTTAAATACACATGAATAATAAAGAGAAGAAAGAAAACTAAAATTACTAACATGCAATGTTATGAATAAACTGAAGATCACAACAGATGATAAATTTTCTAAGTCTAAAAAGTGATTGTGGATGAAAAAAGAGGAAACTGCTGTAATGGGGTATGGTAAGTAACATCACTCACAAAATAAGCCAGGTAATTACACTCTTTCATGCAATACTAAGTAGGTCTCATCTGAAATATTACAGTGAGCTTTGGGTTTTCCATTTCAAAAAATTTATCAATAAAATGGAGTAATTATTTTGAGGAGATAAACCGGATTAAGATTTGATAAATGTAATCCATGAAGAAAGAGGAGATATAAACAAGACTAGTACAAAAAAAGAAAAAAGAAAGATGAGCTGACAGGAAATTAGTGTCCAGAACCATCAACAAAGCATAAACTATGTTATGAAGAAGATAAATATTATCATGAGTGAAGCATGACAGATTAAGAAATAGAGAATTCAGTGCCTGAGCCATGGAAATGGAGATTTATACAACAGAACTAAAAAGGAATACATCATGCAGTCCTGCTAGGATTGTATTTCTTCTTTGTGCCTCAACATATTGGAATTTGGCAATGCCAGATGTGCTAGGGTAGGGGATTTCTATGACCTAACAAACCATTTTCTACTCTGACATCACAAGGTTACCCATGGTGGAGTTTAGCCTGGAGAAGAAAAGATCAAGAGGAGATCTTATTAATGCTTATAAACATCTAAAGGATAGATGTCCAGAGGAAGGGGGCAGACTCTTCTCTATGGTGTCCAGTGACAGGACGAGACAACGGGCACAAACTGGAACATAGGAAGTTCCACCTGAATATGAGGAAAAGCTTCTTCACTTTGAGGGTGACCGGGCACTGGAACAGGCTGCCCAGAGAGGTTGTGGAGTCTCCTTCTCTGGAGAGATTCAAAACCCACCTGGATGCCATCCTGTGCAACATGCTCAAGGTGAATATGCTCTAGCAGGGGAGTTGGACTAGATGATCTCCAGAGGTTCCTTCCAACCCCTACCAATCTGTGAATCTGTGAGTCCCAAACAGCTCCTAAATGCTTGAAGAGTTGCTGGTGTTTTGAGAAGGTCTAAAATGCCAAAATTGTGACCTTAGCAAGGTGAAAAATAACATTTTACCAGCACTACTAATGGCAGAAAAAAGGAGAAGCTACAAAGGATTATAAACCTCTCATCTAATCCTAATGGCTAAAAAGGATCTCTGAGGTTTAGATTAAATTCCATGGTTTTTCTTAGTGTTAGGTTCAACAGAATAAAGAACTATAAAATGGTATTATTTGGCCAGGGATGTTAAGGGCAACAAGAAAAGCTTCTATAGGTACGTTAGTGAAAAGAGGACGAGGGGAAACATGGGTCCCCTCTGGAATGAAATGGGCAACATGGTTGCCCAGGATATGGAGAAGGCTGAGGTACTCAATAACTTTGCCTCAGTCTTCACTGGCAAGTGCCAGAGCCACACTGCCCAGGTCACAGAAGGCAAAAGCAGGGACTGGGAGAATGCAGAATCACCCACTGTAGGAGAAGATCAGGTTCAAGAATATCTAAGGATCCTGAAGATGCACAACTCCATGGGACCTGATGAGATGCATCCATGGGTCCTCAGGAAACTGGCAGATGAAGTGGCCAGGCCATTCTCCATCATCTTTGAGAAGTTGTGGCAGTGCACTGAAGTTTCCACTGACAGGAAAAGGGGAAACATAACCCCCATTTTTAAGAAGGGAAAAAAAGAAGACCCAGGGAAGTACATGCCGGTCAGTCTCACTTCCATGCCCAGCAAGATCATGGAGCAGATCCTCCTGGAGATGACACTAAGGCACATGGAAAATAAGGAGGTGATTGGTGGCAGCCAACATGACTTCACTAAGGGCAAATCATTCCTGACAAATTTGGTGGCCTTCTATGACGGGGCTACAGCATTGGTGGACAAGGCAAGGACAACTGACATCATCTACCTGGACTTGTGCAAGGCATTTGACACTGTCTCACACAACATCCTTATCTTTAAATTGGAGATACATGGATTCGATGGATAGACCACTCAGTGGATGAGGAATTGGCTGAATGGTTGCACTGAAAGAGTTGTGGTCAACGGCTCAATGTCCAAGTGGAGAATGGTGATGAATGGTGTTCCTCAGGGGTCAGTATTGGGATGAGCACTGTTTAAGATCTTTGTTGGTGACATGGACAGTGGGATGGAGTGCACCCTCAGCAGGTTTGCCGATGACACCAAGCTGTGTGGTGTGGTCAACACGCTGGAGGGAAGGGATGTCATCCAGAGGGACCTTGACAGGCTTGAGAGGTGGGCGCGTGCAAACTGCATGAAGTTCAAGAAGGCCAAATGCAAGGTCCTGCATGCGGGTCAGCGCAATTCCAAGCACAATTATAGGCTGGGCGAGGAATGGATTGAAAGCAGCCCTGAGGAGAAGGACTTGGGTGTATTGGTTGATGAGAAGCTCAACATGAGTCAGCAGTGTGCACTCACAGCCCAGAAAGCCAACCGTGTCCTGGGCTGCATCAAAAGAAGTGTGAGCAGCAGGTCGAGGGAGGGGATTCTGCCCTTCTACTCCACTCTTGTGAGACCCCACCGGGAGTACTGTGCCCAGCTCTGGGGGCCCCAGTATAAGAGAGACATGGAGCTGTCGGAGACAGTCCAGAGGAGGGCCACAAAGCTGATCAGAGGGCTGGAGCACCTCTCCTATGAGGACAGTCTGAGAGAGTTGGGGTTGTTCAGCCTGGACAAAAGAAGGCTCCAGGGAGATCTAATTGCAGCCTTCCAGTACCTGAAGGGGGCCTACAGGAAAGATGGTGAGGGACTGTTTGTCAGGGAGTGTAGTGACAGGACAAGGGGCAATGTGTTTAAGCTGAAGGAGAATTGATTTAGATGAGATGTTAGAAAGAAATTCTTTACTGTTAGAGGGGTGAGGCACTGGAACAGGTTGCCCAGAGAGGTTGTGGAGACTCCATCCCTGGAAGTGTTTAAGACCAGATTGGATGGGGCTTTGAGCAGCCTGGTCTAGTGGAAGCTGTCCCTGCCCTGTAGCAGAGTGGTTGGAACTAGATGATCTTTAAGGTCCCTTCCAACCCAAACCATTCTATGATTCTATCATTCTATGATTTAAAAATACAGCTTTTAAGTAGCTAAGATGTTTAATGTAATACTCGAGTCAAATCTATCCTGACAAAATTGAAATGTTGATAGGATATTGATGTAAATTGTAGCAATTGTAATCCAGGCTAATGTTTGTTAACTCTAACTGTTCACACAGGCAGATGCCCACCCAGGTAAATTGTCCTTAGAAACTTATATTTGAAAAGTTGAAAAGCCAAATCCAGAATCACTGACCAAATTCAGGAGACATACCTGAAACAGCGTAGTAGAATTTCATTTTCTGAAGCAAATACTTTTAAAAATTACCAAACATCAGAAACTTTTTAGTAATATGTAAGAAACTTTTAAAAATAATATATATTGTGCCAATACTTCACTATAACCTATAATAAAGTTACAGTATTTAAAAGACTAAGAAAAATATCTAAATGACTGCATGTAACAGATAAAGATAATATTACTCATATAGCTACTCATATAAATATTCATGCATTTTCTCTGCAACAAGTTATGTATTGCTGCTGACTGACTCATGTCTTCAAAGTTTTCTGTCACTATGAAAGTAGAAAATAAAAATAAAGAAGACAGAGAAAAGTAAAGTAAATGTACAATCTCTGAAGACAGTAAAGCTTTAAGAAAGGATGAAAAGCTGAAAGATGCAAAATTCAAAAATAAATAAGTAAAATTAAATCATTAACCTTTCCATCTTCCTTTTCCATTTTCTAAAAAATATTTCTTACTTTCTCCTTCTGCAGTCCATATATTTTAGATTGGAAGTAACCATTCTTCATAACTCATATAAGAAATTTTCAGTTAAAATGTCATTATTTGTAATCATCCATACAGTAAAGAAAAGAGAAAGACATTGAGCATTTGTTTTCTTAAGCAATTAGTATTTTGCCTTTAGAGTCAGGGGAGGAAAAAAAAAAACCCAAAGCAACAAACCTCTTTCAACCATTCTTTATCACAAAATCAGCTGACACAAAGAATAAAAAAGATTATGTTCCTCTGTATAAGAAAAATATTTTATTGTGATAGCAGCAAGGAATAACCTGATGAGATAACCATTGCACTACATTTCCAGCTAGATTTCACAGAACTGCAAGACACAGGTTAACACATGAAATTTTTTAAATAAAAATGAAATTTTATATACCAGTTCACCAACCTGAGGTTTGAAACAAATTATTACAATACACTTGTTAACAGTCAAAAGAACAAAATAATATATAGTCAAGGAGTTGAATTTTGTCAAATTCAGCAATAGTTTTGAAAGTCTAAATTTTATCATGAGCAATTTAGAGGAAGCAGGTAATACACCTCTAATGAAACATACGAAGTAGTAAAAGAGGATAGTAATTATGCACAGTAGTAAATTTTTCTTGGAGGGAGTAAGAACAGAGAATGGATACTGAGGAGTTGTGTGAAGTAGTGGGAGAGAAGAGGAAAAGTGCAAGAAATTTACTGTTATGACTTTCATATCTATATTTTTTCTCATGTTTGTAATCTCTGTCTCAGGTAGGAAGATCAGCACTTGTTATATAAAATATATTTTTATCAAATAATAAATAAGATTATTAGAATCATATAATGTGAATATGCAGGCTGGAAGAAATATCAGATGAGCAGTCAGCATTCACACCTAGAAGAACTTTAAAGATCATGGGCAGTAACACGGAGAGTATAGATTGTCTTGGATTCATCAGCCTCATTGCATGGATGTAATTTCTAGTTAGTAATATTGATTTCTGATTGATTTCTCTGATTTTTTAACTCCATGTGATAAAGCTTGACAGCTCACATCTTGATATGTCCACTCTCTCCTATTTCTATGGTGGATCCGCGTACTTCTGCTGCCAGAGGTCAACACCTTTCTTCATTTTTTCCTACTCAAATGCTCCTGGCCTTTAACTTAGAGCTACACAACCATGCAGGTGTACAGTCTTAGAATTACTTCTAAGCCATGGAAACAAATGGTGGTAATACGAAGTAGGATTTATCTCCCAATAGCTTGTATCTTTCTGAAGGATTTAATATAGTTATATTTCCTGTTGTATACCTCTATTTTGGCTCCTCATCAGGTATGGTAGCACTTATAGCTTCCCTATTACCCAATTTGACTAAAACAAAGGGATCGAAGTAATAGATTCCTATTTGTAGATCCCTTAACAATTGCACTGGTGGTGGAGATATAAGAAGTAGACTTACCAGTTTGTTTTGTTAAGGAGTTTTGTTCATGCACATTTCTTAAAAATACCATCCCCTAGAAATGTTAATATTTATGGAATACTTTCTTCCACAGAAATGAAAATATATTTGCCATGAAAACAGAATAATGAAAGAATTAAAAAAAGAAAAAAGAAAAAAGGAAGGAAAAGAGAAAGAAAGAGGAAATGTTTCCAGTCATCAGTGAAAAAAACAAAATTCAGACGGGCAACGTATTCTGTAGCAACATAAGGGACAATCAAAAAGAAAACATTGCTGTTGCAGCAACACTGATGTCAGCTTTTATCAACCAATATAAGAGTCTATCAAGCTATAAATTACACTCTGAAATAGTAGCAATTGTAATTGGACCTGATGATATATGTATTAAGGGTGGGTCCCTTTCAATGATATGTTTTGTGATCCTTTGAAAGGATATTATCTGAATTTATGAAGTCTGATTTGTCTTTTTGCCCATATACTTGTGAATTTGAATCTGTGCCATCTGCACCAGAAAATCAAAGCAATATGCTGCTTTAGATATCTGTTTTGCACAGAAAGAACTGTGAAAGTAGAATCAGATATCACCCTGTTTTTTTAATTTGCCCCCTTCAGTCACTAAAAAGGCAACTGTGAGATACACTTTGTATCATGTTTCAGGCATGCCATCAATATTCCTAATTATGGTGTAACATCTCAAATGACACCTTTTCTATAATTCTAACAAATTACTCACATTCTATTATCATGTCTACAAGCCTTTGAACACTATATATGCAATCAGGAAAAAGCTATGTAATGTAATTACAAGAGGCAAACTATGACATTTCCTCCTTTCACAGTCCAGGGTTCCCTGGCTCTACATATCACACTTTTAGATGTTAAAAAAAATCCATCATGGTTATTCACATATAATCATTGCTTTCAGCTGAACCAAATTTTTTTTTTTTTTTTTTTTTTTTTTTTTTTTTATGCTGACAATAGTGCATTCTCCTTTTACCCTCTACCTTTTTCTGTTTTGAAAGAGGATCATTTTATGGCAATAAAAGCCAATTACTGAGGCCATGGATCTGTGTAATTCTATTAAATATTTTACTTCCTTACCTCCAAAGATCTCAAAAGCCTTTCAAAAGGAAGGAGCTGATTCATGGCTTCCACAGCATGAAATTAAAGGGTGATTCTAACACAATTCTTACATACAGGTGTCTGCATATGAGGGTATCTGTGTATGCATGTTTCAAGTATTAAAACACAGATATGCATTTACATACACCTGAAAGTGAATCAAAATTGAAGGTTTACATTGTAAAAAGCAGACATTAGACTTTAGGGAAAAATGTTTCTGTTATAGCCACTTCATCCAAAATATATTTGCTAAACCTATTCAGAGAACTTAAAAAATAAGCTCAAAGGTTTTAAATATAAATAAGGGCCAAAGTGCAACCACAGAATCACTGAATCATAGAATCATTTAGGTTGGAAAAGATCCTTAAGATCATCAAATCCCACTGTAAACCTAAAATTGCAAAGTCCATGACTAAATCATGTCCTTAAGCACCACATCTACACATCTTTTAAATACCTCCAGGGATGCTGACCTAACCACTTCCCTGGGCAGCCAGGAACAGGCTGATTCTGCACATGCCACACAGTGCCTGACAACCCTTTCAGTGAAGAAATTTTACATAATATCCAATCTAAACCTCCCCTGGTGCAATTTGAGCCCTTTCCTTTAGTCCTGTCACTTGCTACTTGGGAAAAGAGACCAACACTCACCTCACTACAACTTTCTTAAAAGTAATTGTACAAAATTATAAGGTATCCCCTGAGAAGTCACATTACTGCTTGTATTCTGCAAATTTCTCCAATCACAGTGAGAATTGTTCTCATTTCCAACAATATTTCTCAAGTGAAATTCATTAAAGTCATGTAGAGTAGTATCACTGCCTACAAATGAATCAAAGACTTGAGCTTCCAAGACAAAGTCTCCTAAAGATAGTACCTGTCACAGAATATTATTGTCTGCAGATATGGCAAAGCTGTTGGTAATCAGAGTGCATAGCTGATTTCTTTATCTGATATTCTTGAAGGTATACTCAGAATGATGCGGTGCCTTCTGTAAGGCCCTGATAACAAGTGAATGTCCCAAACACCCATCTTGACATTGGCAGGGATGGGCTGATGATGAGGGAGTGTTGAACAAGAAAGGAGCCTGCATGATAACTTCTTGTGAGACCGCTCCTCTGTTCCTGAAACATGTAAACAAAGACCATCTGTGCCCTGTGCGCCATGTGCATGTGAAAGATCACCACTCACTTGGTCAGCCCTGAAGGGGGGGGGTCAATGAGAACCCCAAGACCCCCACAACCCACCGACTCATTTTTAGAACATTTCTGAACATTCCTGAGCACGTACTGCGCCTGCTCAGTGATGACAGATCCCCACCTATGGGGTGGGCACATCAGATTATAAAAAGGGGAAACACAAGTTTTTGGGGTGCGCCCACCACCTGAAGACTAGAACTACAAGCAGAGAACACCGCTGGATCCAAGGGTGGTGATATCTTTTCTCTCTCTCTCTCTCTCTCTTTTCTTTTTCCCTTTCTTTTCCTCTCTATCACTATCTTTGTCTCTTAATTTTTGGCACATTAAGGTAATATCATCACACATTTTGCTAAACCCTTACCTTTCATAGTTCTGCTAAGTTTTGAGCATTGTCATAACTTTTTCCAAGCCTCTATCTTTTGTAGTTCCACTGAGTTTTAAGTAAATTTATGATTGGTTTGAACCTCTAAAGTAATTGTCATTACTCCTGATTACTGCGCAGAGAATTAAACAGTTAACCTCACCCTAACACCCTGAGTGGGATGGGACACCTTCTTGTGAATAGAAGAAGGAAATAATTTATATAATATTGGGGCTTTTGAGGAAGACTAGTAATTGTTGGAAACTAGAGATTAGTGATTGTAATAGTGATAGAGTGTAGTAAATAGCCATAGACATTGCAGGCAGGGTAGACTTGCTTTCTGATTGGGTTAGGCTTCTGTATAGTTGGAAGACAGAAATATGATCAATGACTTCCAAAGAGAGGACAATTAGGAAGACCTGGATATTTTTTGCTTCTTGAGGGTTAAATTCCTTGCAAATTCAAACAAACGGATTACTGCTCCAAAAATGGATTAAGCATGGGTAAAGAAACATACGCTGGGAAAAGACAAGGCCTCACTGATCCAAAAGTCACCTTCAAGACATATTCCCACAGCTGCACACAGAATTCTGAGCTAAATAATTAATTGATTACCTGTGTTACAGCAATGCAGGCTCAAACTCAAATGCATGTCAAATTTCAGCTGCTGATATTTCAAGATCTGTTTTGCAGTTTTTCAGAAGAGCCCTAGTGACTCTTACATAACTGTCATTCCAAAGTAGTATAAGTAGTTCAATGCAATTAGCCTTTTCATGGCCAAGTGATTCTTTAAAAAGTTAGAGTATTAGAGTACTTAAGGCAAGCTTGTTGTTAAGCTCTTTCCTTTTCTCTTCCTGTTGTCTTCCAGGCTAATGATACCAACAGAGAGGGAACAGCTGTCATGTTGAAAAGAATGAATATTTGTTTCATTCTTATTTAAAGTTGAGAATATTCCTCATATTTTTATATAGAAGAGAACAAAGCAAAATTATATTTTGCATAATTGAAGTAGAATTCTACTTTTAATTAATTTCTACCCTCTAAGAAGCTTGAAGTTTAGAAATATATTAGATTACATGAAATCTGTATTACTTTCACTAGGTTCATTAGAGCACTTTATTAAAAGTTTTTTCCATTCTTTAGCACTACATTCTATGAAGTTTTCATTAGTTTTTTACAGACGCTACTTCATTCTTTAGCAGTTTTCACCAATAACAGGTGTTCTTCCATTAAAACACTTTCCTTCTGTATTTCAGAGTACATTTATTCTACTTCTTAGATTTTTCCCTCCTTTTGCTGCTATTTTCATTCCCTGAAGTATTACACTAAAGAATTCCATGGTAGTTGCATAGCTCAAATGCTCACAGACATACATTACATTTTCTTCTATAGGTCTGTGCTTATAGTTGGTAAATATAAACTACCTGTCATCATTCAAGCTTTTTTTTTTTTTTTTTTCAGAGACTGCTTCATTTCTAGTGATCTGTTCTTGGCAAACGGTTCATAACAAGATTATGGAAACAGGAAAAAAAACGTAAAGGGAGTGGTCTTGGAGGGCTTTTCTCCCTAACTTCAATCTTTAGTTTTTGCCAACAGACAGTAAATTGTGGCACCAAACAAAATATTTTTACTCTGGACATTCACTTTCATGTAGAGTGTGAATGGAGGCAATTGATAATAGGACAGCTGAAAACATAAAATGAACTTAGTGTTCAATAAGCATCAATTACTACAGGAAAAATCATGAAGAAAATATATAACCTTTGTCACTAAATTTAATTTAAAATGTGACAGAATGATTAAAAAAAATTAAAATTAACAGCATGGTAGCAAATGTTAAAATACTGTACTGGCACAATTTAAAAGTCTGTACAACTGCAGATCAGGCTCTTCACTGAACAACTAAATCAAGCCAAATCTTCATCTCATAACTAGCATTAGAGAAAGATCTAGTTATTTTTTCAGCAGTGATTTGTAGTCTCCAGATAACTAGGAAAACAGCATGGTATGAATACAATGCCTAGAGATTCCTGAACATTTGCTTTCCTGTGCTTGGAATTCATGGTTTAGCTGGAAATGTCAGTGAGTAGCAAAGCACAACAATACACGTCCTACTGGGAAAAAAGGCATGGGGGAAGGGAATACAAGAATCTTTTTTTGTGCTGCTGGGATGTCAATTTTTTACTGTTTATAATGTGAATTGCATAACAAAAGTGCTCAGCATTTTTGCCTCTGAAAACTACATGTGCTCCGGACAGTTTGGAAAATGACTTGGGCTCCCAAAAGATGAGATCTAAACTGTATACACTGAAAAAAAACTTTAAAAACACACAAGAAAATGGACACTAAAGAAGAACATGTTCCACTGTGCTCTCTGCAAGATGACCTTATGGGTCATTGTGTCAAAAAGATTTTTTGAATGACTATACAGCACTGGTTCCTTTTGGTTATATTGCATTATTTATTCTCCCAAGGCAGAGCAATGTAGCTATTGGAAAGTGAAGGATGGTACAATCAACTCATGGCACTTTTCATGCTCTCAAAGAAATATTGAGAAGTAATGAGAAAATAAACATATTTTGTGTCTTTAAACACAAAAATTTAAGAAACTTAAAAGAATTAAATTGTACAGTACTTTTCATTTGTCATTTACCCACTTAAAAAGAAGGTTTTTACAATACCAAGGCTGTGGCTATCAAATCTGCACACAGTATTTTGACTCCCACTCACAAAGGTTATGATCAAATCACCCTCCAGGTTATTTATTTTCTCTGTGCAAGATCCCTAGCTAGGAGGGCTGTGAGTTCCTAGACATAAAAGGTGCATCTACATATACACATCTGCTTTGTGTAAAGGTTGTTATTTATTGTTTACCTGATAGTAACTACCAAAAGACCCCAGAGAAATTCAAGAGGCTATTGTGTTGTCCCCAGTACAATGATAGCCAGTTAACTCTTTAAAAGCTTCCAATCTAAATAAAAAGGTAGACAAGAGTGAGAAGTGATAATGAAGTAATACACTTAGTAGGACAGCCATGAATAGAGCCAGGTTCCTTGAATCTGGTCCCTGACCATGGTGGTAGTAACTCTTAGAGCTACAGGTTACCTGGAGCACTGTTGGGTACAGAATGTTACAGCTGCTTTCCTCATAAACATTGCCATGCATGGCACACACACAATGATGTTATCTACTGCCTATTTTTCAGCTGTATTCAATCTCTAAGCATCTATTATGTGTCATGTTTTCTTCAGTCACTATTACAAATAATGACTGTTGGGAGTGTTGAAGCCCTATCCTAGATACCTACAGCATTCATCAAATTCCTGTCAGCTAAAGCCTTTAGCTTTACACACAAATCAACAGCCATTAGGTCTTTCACCTCAGGTCTTCCAATGAAAAAACAGCTGATTACATATTTATGAAAGCACACAAGGTTGTCTGAGTCTTTCTAGTAGAAAATGAAAGGACCAGAGTACCAACAAGTGAATCAAGTTTAAACACATTTAGGTCACAATTCAAAGCCTTGCTCAATATGTGACCAGATCTTTTGCTGTCACATTTTTTCACCTTACACTTTTTCTGCTGCAAAAAGCCTGCTGTTCTGATTCTAAAATAACAGGCCTTTCCCTGATACTGCCATTTACTGTTATGGTCCATCTTCAAGTAGATTTATGTTCTGGATTACTTCCTTTAAATCTTAAATATACGTAGATTGCTAGAGGAAGTAGTAATGCAGTTCCTCTTCCAATGAAATCAAAGAAATATTCTCATTAGTGTCAGCAGAAGGAAAAATAAATGCCTCACTTTGGAATGCTGGGGAAGTTGAGGAGAGTGAATGGACATACTGGAGAGCCAGTTGGACCCAGTCTCAGCAAGCCAGGTATGAGCATAACACTGCAGTTCTCACATTTTATTTAAAAAAAAAAAAAAAAAAATGTTTCACATATGAATTAGATTTTTTAGATACAGAATTTAAAAGTTACAGCTAAAACTTTGCACTGTATATGTGGAATTTTTCCAATGTCTTTTGTCACTGGCTAATGGCTTTAACAGTATCCACTCACAGTGTTTTCTTGGCTTTTTTTTATCAGGTGATAATGGGTCTAAATCAGAAACTTAGGAAATAATTGGGAGGGTCATTTGTTGCATTGAGAAGGAGAGAAATAGAGTTACTAGTCAAACTAGTAGCTGGTAAGTTGCTATGCTGTCAGCAAAAAAGAAAGAGAAATTATCTTTGCCATTTCCTCCAGAGGGCCAGGAGAAATTTTTTCTGTGCAGTTTCTCTCCCTAACTGTGACACAGTAAAGAAAACTCAGCTGAGGATAGATCATACTCAGTCTTCTTATTTTGGTGACTTAAGATTAGACTGAAATACAAATATGTGGGACCAGCTGGTATGAATATGACAATTTTTTTTCTCTAGTATTGTTTTTTCTGCTAGTTTTTACATCTTTCTTTTCCAATAGACAGAATAAATACATTTCAAGAGAGGAAATCACAGCTTAAGCTACTATTGCTGAATGCAGATCCTTAGTCTGTTTAGAATATTCACTGCATGGAGAGGTGAAACTGGTTTTATATGCAAACCAGTGATGAAGTATGCCCAGAGCAGAAAATGAGAATTTATACGGAGACCCTTCCAGCTTTGCTTCTGGAAGCATGTTAGATCCTTGCACACATAGCTGTTAAGGTTACTCTTTCTTCTTGCTCCCATCCCATAGTTCTCATTTTTCACACCAAGATGATACTTTGGAGAGGAAAATGGTTAGTCCTTTGTCTGGATTCCATAAACCTAAGCATGTTTTGCCTAGGACCTATTTAGGCTGATAAATCAGCCCATTTGCTGAGTAAAGCAGGACAAATCTTTGTTTTCTGAGAAAACAGTCTGATGTTTTAGCTCTGGGAATAATTTAGGGAGTAGCTTATACATGGTGGTGGTTTGGATCTTTTTCATAAACTTTTTTGACCGTTCTCAAAGGAGGAAAGAAACTTGGCAAATTAGTGGTTACTTCTTTTTACTCTAGAATTTTGTTTTTCTAAGGCAGCCCATTTCCTCTGCCTTTCAGGTGGAGGTTTTGTATGTGATAGATCTATTGCTTCCTTAGTTCTATCAAGAAATATGTTGTTAATCCAAGTCATGTATACTGATGCAAGTAGGAGTTTTTAGTGAGAATTTTGATCCAATATTTAGGTTAATTTATAATATTAAAAAAAACCCCAAGAGACTTCATAACAGCTAGTGTATGTTTATCCCTAATGAAATGAGGCTATATCACCAGGAACTACTGGGAAACTGAAAAAAAAAAAAAAAAAAGAAAATGGCAAATATTCTATATGTTAGAAATAAGAAATGGAAAGAGTAATGATTCTGTTTTGAAGAAACAGGAGGCCAAGCCAATGCATGCATTGAATATAGAACCTAAAATAATTTCCCAATTAGAAATGCAGTTGGATTAAGAAAGGCTCTGCTGGGAGGAAAAAACAACCAACCAACCAATCAAACAAAAAACCCCACAAAACCAAAACCAAAACCAAAACCAAAAACAAACAAACAAACCCAGATGGAATCCTTCACAGAGGCTGCCAGATCTGGGCTTCCCAGTGTGCTTTAAAAAATGAAAAAAGCAAGCCACACCATTTCTGCTAAATGGAAAGTCAGAAATAAATGGTTATGGATTTTTGGCAATCTCTTCTATGTGTGAAATTGATTTAATGTGTTCTATAAACTCCTGTTCTGACCTACTTAACACCGGGAAAAAAAGAGGGGAAAAAAAGGAAAAAAATAAGGGAAGTGTTTAGCCTAAGCCATAGTATTCACCATGAGAGGTACCAGCTGTTCTATGTTATACCAACTGCTTGCTACAGAAACTTCAAGGTAACAGAATTACTGAAATATACCAAAATAAATTAAACAAAAGTATAATTACTAGGGCTGCCTATGCAGTTGCCTCTAGAAGTCTTGGATATTTAAAGCTGCCCGAACTGCATGACAGTGAGGCAAAGATTGTGGTACAATCCTTGTTTTATCAACATAAGCATCCATAGAAAACAATTCAGAGGTTCTGCTCTCTTTATTATCCAATCCTAATTATTTTTATAGTGGGACTGTATTGAAAGCATATTTCCAAAAAAGTTATTGTGATATTTAGTCATAAAAATCAACAAATGTGTTTGAAAATTGTTGCAATTAAATTCTACTGTTCACCACCCAACTTTGCAGTTTTGAGGAACGTAGACAAGCTCCAAATAGAGGTTTTGAAATACATATATCTTGTATAATACAACTAATTGGGAGGCTGGAGCTAAAAACTCATGACAGGAGATTAAGACAGACGTATAGTGATGACCTTTGTTAACAAATTCAACTGCTCAGATACTTTAGAGCAGTCTGGATTTTCTAAAGAGGATGCCAACAGTGTTTTTCATATTTTCTATAATTACTTGTATATAAATCATTTAGTATTGATTTTAGTATTGCTTTTTTTATATATTGACTACATGCCCTCTCTATGTACAGTTCTGACAAATTTTCTTTACAGTGTAAGGATAGATTAAATGCTACACAATATCTTCATTTTAAATACCTATTTAAATTACTATGAAAAAAAAAAGAATTAAAATAACATGCCTAGTAAAAAATGCTGTTTCAAGTTCTTGGCAGAGAGTTTTTATTCTTTCCGTCTCAAATAAAAAGCAATTAAAAGTGCTTAAAATTTTGCTCCATTTTGTCTTGAAAAATCAGTCACATAAAGATTTTTTTCCATAAAAATTGTTTTTCCTAAAGCCTGTTTAGCTCTCTTTCCCTAGCAGTCTGCCTGCCATTGCAGTGACAGGAGAAATAAGGTATTTTCATTAATTCATTTGTGCTTCACGTGATAAAAAAATTGATTCACTTAGATAAAGGAAATTAACAAGTCTGTAAGAATAATTTGGACATATTCCTGATATTTATGTTTATAAAATCCAACTCTGGGAAAATAACCAGAGGTAACATTCAAAAGAGTTAGGTTACAGAGAACTAGTATTTATCTAGCGTCCAGGTTTTCATCTTTAATATGAGAATATCTTGAAAATATAAACAAACTTATGCGCCTGAGAATAAATGTATGTCAAGTGACCATCTTGCTTAAGTTAAGATCCTTAATTTAAAGCTCTTCTGGCAAGCCTGTACATTATATTTATCTAATTACTTATGTAAAACAGAGACTATTTAGAGGCATTAATATATCTGGAGTTGTGCAGAAGAAATTGTCACAATTTTGGTTTGTATGCAGAAAACTTGAAACAGAGGTGAAGGTAAAAATTGTGTTCCATTTTAAGCCAGAAGCATTTTACTCTTCATTTAAAGCACCATGCTTTTAGAAAGGATAGAAATGTGATCTGACTCTGCTACTGAACTTCACAGTGCTATTTCTTCAAAAATTACATAGAAAAGGCTGCATTTTTATAATCTGCAAGCTTTATGATTTACACACGACATATGTCTCTGTTCCCTGCTTCTTGACAAAGGTTTCTTAGCAGCATACTGCTGTGTAGTGTGCAGAGCAGAATTTATAAGACTTTGTTATTTTCATAAAATACATTATAAAATATTTACTACTATAAAAGCATTATCATAAATAGTTAAAACTGTAGTTCAGTTGTCAAGATAATTGAATAAACCATATTTTGTGATGTATCATCCTGCAGTGATGCATCACCATTTTCATTCTGTTCCATTCAGTTATTCACTAATGTGACAAAACTGAAAATTTCTCAAGAGTCCACACTTTGAATTAGAGACCTTCATTAATATACTGAAAGAAATACTGAATTAAGTCTCTGTTCTGTCAATATAACTTACATTTAAACTTCCTGGAAGGTTTCTTAAGACAGAGGTTGTAGTTCTTCAAAAGATATATTTTTTATAGATAATTTTATTTTAAAATACTCAGTTGATTCCAGACTTTGAGAAGACATTTGCTTCTGTTTGATGGGTGGCTAGAATTGTAGGTTTTTTCTTTGTTTTAAGCAATAAATCCAAAACAAAGGAATAAAGCAAAGACACATTTTTGTAAACAATAAACAATGGAAAAATCTAGAACTGAGGGAAAACCCAAATCTCCAGAATATATCAAACTGAATCAAAGTCTATCCTCACTGATGTTAAACACTGAGAGTAGATGATGTTAAAATAGTGAGAAGTTAATTTAAAGGCACTAATTTTGAATGCTGCTAGAGCTAACTACAATTGCCCATTAAACTTTATATAAAGGTAAAATCTTTTCTTTCACAAAATCACAACTTGTCCACAAAGAAAGTAAGTTGACCAATAACTTCACTCTGATTTCAAACTGGCTTCAATAATGCTTTTATGTAGACAGAAAACAATACTATTATCACTGGTATGTTCCATGCTAGGTCCTTTCTAGAGTTCTGTGTTAAAGCTGGGGCTGTGTATCCGCATTTTAGGTAAGGATATCTTCAAGTACAGCCTGTCATTTTTTTTTAAATAAGATGTGTGAGAACTCTCACAATAAAAGTTATTCTACAGAATCTGTTGTGAAATGCTCAGAAGAGGGAAAGAAATGCCTAAATATATACTTCGACAGCTAAGCACTATCAAAATTCAAAATGCTTCTGAGGGTGTTTTTCAAAAACTAAGACACAAAGCCAAAATGTACCTGGTACAATGATTTGACAAATTCTTCTGCAACAAGAGTCACGTTGTTTCCATTGTTCTGATCCTTCTCATATGAGATATTTGAGCTCCCTTTGAAACTTGTAAGTCAACCAAAAGTTTTGGCTCCACGTCTAATGTTAATAACATCACTGATACCACTATAAAGCTAGACAGTGTATCAGTCTTGAATAACAGTGGTTATCTAGTGTTTATGAGGTTTAAAATTCTCAGCCAAAGTTAAATACATAAGCTGACTGTATAATTCACCGACACAGCCAGCACACTGACCAGGGACTCATCTACATGACTTACTACCAAATGTTAAGAAATATGTTTTGGCTGGGCTGAAAGAAGAGTTGCATAGAGAGCATCTCAAAAGTATGTAGTGTTTGGCAACATGAACCCAGGCAAACTGGAGTGAGACAGTAGAAGCAGTTACCAGCCCAAGCTACTTGTTGCTTTTCTGGAGGATGTGGTCCACACAAGGAGGTATCTGAATGGCTTGTGAAATAGTTCTTGGCTTGGCCATTAATAGATTATTGAATCACAGAAGATGGTGCCAACTGTGGTTTAATTTAATAAACTGGTATGGACTGGAGTGGTTCAGAAACTGCTTCATTAGCCATGTAGACAAGAGTAGGCTGAACAGATAATCCAGAAGTCTGGCCTGATTATTTTATTAATCTGAGATTTTAAGTCCCCTTTGAGGAACCTTTAACTATAGTCCCACTCTTCAGTATTTCCATGAGTAATTTTTGGGAATTGCTTCTACTCTAGTTCTAAACATGTTCTTTTATGTGAATTTATGTGTTAGATATTGTTTTGGGTTTGTATGGCAAGGTTTTGGTAGCAGGGGGGGCTACAAGGGTGGCTTCTGCGAGAAGCTGCTAGAAGCTTCCCCTAGTTCCAACAGAGTCAATGCCAGCCAATGCCAGCTGCAAAAGGGATCCACTGCTGGCCAAGGCAATCAGTGACAGTGGTAGCACCTCTGGGATAACATAGTTAAGAAGGGAGAAAAAACCCACCTAGTGGCAGCTTTTGCAGCCAGACAGAGGAGTGAGAAGATATGGGAAACTTTGCAGACACCAAGGTCAGTGCAGAAGGACAGGGAAGGAGGTGCTCCAAGCACCAGAGAAGAGAGTCCCCTGCAGCCTGTGGAGGATGATGGGGAGCAGAGAATCTACCTGCAGCCCATGGAGGACCTCATGCCGGAGCAGGTGGAGACACCCGAAGGAGGCTGCGACATTGTGGGAAGCCCACACTGGAGCAGGCTCCTGGCAGGACCTGTGGAGCCATGGAGAGAGAAGCCCACCCCAGAGCAGGTTTTCTGGCAGGACTTGTGACCCCATGGGGGACCCATGCTGGAGCAGTCTGGTCCCGAAGGACTGCTTCCTGTGGAAGGAACCCATACTGGAGCAGTTTGTGAAGAACTGCAGCCTGTGGTAATGACTCAGGTTGGGGAAGTTCATGGAGGACTGTCTCCAATGGGAGGTACCCCATGCTGGAGCAGAGGAGAAGTGTGAGGAGTCCTCCCCTTGAGGAGGAAGGAGCGGCAGAGACAACGTGTGATGAACTGACCATTCCCTGTCCCCTCTGTGCCACTAGAGGGACGAGGTAGAGAATTCAGGAGTGAAGTTGGGCCCAGGAAGAAGGGAGGAGTGGGGAGAGGTGTTTTAAGATTTGGTTTTATTTCTCATTACTCTACTTGGTTTTGCTCATTAATTAATTAGATGAATTTTTCCTAAGTTCAGTCTGTTTTGTCCATGACAGTCATTGGTGAGTGATCTCTCCCTGTCATTATCTCAACCCATGAGACTTTTGTTATAATACCTCTCCTCTGTCCAGCTGAGGAGAGGAGTGATAGAGCAGCTTTGGCGGGCACCTGGCCCACAGCCAGTGTCAACCCACCACAGAAATGTAACTGTCTGTGAATGGTTTAGCAAGCTTCATGAGAAATTATTGCAAAAGGGTAGTTGAACAAGACCAGTTGGTAATTTCAGGCATGTGACTTTAACGGTCCTATGGAGATCACTGTCTGCAGTGCCCTATCTGAAAGTTTGACAGAAGTATTCTCTCACTGGGATTCAAAACCATGAAGACTTTTAAGAATAAAATATCTATGTTCAGTCTCACACAAATATATCTGAGGAAGGAAAGGAAGAAGAGTTGCTGCCTTTTTATCTACAGCTCAAGGACTCCTTCGACTACCTTTTCAAAAGTAGGCAGGGAAGGTATGCTAGGTGTTGCAGTATCACACGGCAACCTTCCTGCTCACAAATCTTCACTGTTGAAGGCTGATGTTATTACTGCTATATTTCTTTAAGCAAATGTGAGTCATGCTTCTTATTAATACCGAGAGATGATTTTCTCCCTTTTCTCACATTATCCCTTATTCTACTATAAAGTTAGTTTGTAACTATCCCAACACACAAAGCAGGAGAAACAGGGATTTCAAGGTCACTGCAGTATTCCCTAATTAACACTTCAAATTACTGTGCTGAAATCTGAGCTTTCTTTCCTTCTAGGCTGTCAGAATTGCTGGGGGTGGGAAGGGGGGGCTGGTGTCGGGGAGGCAGGGAGGCAGAAAAACTGACCTTGGATATCATTGAAGAAGCAAATTCATTTAAAGGTGTTCAGAAGGAACAAGTCATTACTTCTCAAACCACAGATCAGAATATGATTATTTCTTTATTTATTTTGCTGTTGCATTCAACAGGAAGGGGTAAAAACCAGACTCTGGAGACCTAACAGAAAGTGTCATCTGTGAACAGCAACAACCACAAAAAAAAAAAAAAAAAAAAAAAAAAAAAAAAAAAAAAAAAAAAAAAAAAAAAAAAGAGACAGAATTCAGCAAAGCTAATAGCAACTTCCAATATTTAGTGTTAATTATCTAACTATTAACTATTAACTATAGCCAACTAAGCCAACTATTAACTATAGCCAGAAAGAATAGTATTTTGTGATTGATAAAGGAGGTCACTAAATCAATTTTACTTCTTTCTGAATTGTAGTATCAAAAAGAGACTGTATTTGTATGATGCATTTACATCACAAACAAGATATCTTAGCCCTGATTATTTCATATGTTTGCTATTTGAGATCAACAATTAATGTCATACTTGACAAAATGCCAAAAAATTTAAAAATCCCATGCTAGTTGGAGGACAGACTACATGACCTAATATTTTTGCTTTCTCTCTGTCCTGGTAATTCTGTATTCAGTGATTTCATAATACCATGGGCTTTTGAAATAAGTGTTTTAAAGGCATGTGAAGACTTTCTTTTTTTTTTTTTTT
>VXBL01000959.1:221201-242431 GCA_013400195.1 Aramus guarauna | reverse complement strand
TTTTTTTTTTTTTCTACTGCAAGCCTTGCTGCAAGGCATAGCCTAATGGCCATTTCTGGGTGCCGGTGATCTTGGTTTCTATTCTTATTCCATGACTGTCTAGCAAGGTCACAAGATCTTTGAACTTCTGCAAGTCACTTCAAAATTCCTAAGGCTCAATTTATCACTTTTTGTAAAAAAATTGGAAATAATAATACTCAACTTTGTAAATCACTTTGAGATGTCTTTGGGTTTGAACAGAGAAGGAAGGAAGCACATTCTTAAACATCCAGGGCACAGTCCAGCTTTTTTGCATTTTCAAGCATAAGGTGCCATAAGATGATCTCATTTTTTTGGGCACAGGTGGATGAAATAGATGAAATGGTTTTGATTTAACCTGTAATATATTCTTGAGATTTTTAAAATATGTATACTGTTGTTAAGAACTGATGTTCTTATGACAATAAACCAAGAATTAGTTCTGCTTTGTTTAGGCAGGGATCAGTGACCACAATGAAACTGTTTAATCTGTCTTGATATGTTGACAAAACACACACAATGACAGTAACATTTTTACACTGTCTTGGAAAATAGATTTGTCTAAAACTAATTTGGTTATCCCTGAATGACACTGCATCATCCTATGTTGAAATACATTAAGTTTCATTTTAACTATATGCTCATAAATGTTAAATCAACCAGTAGAGCCCCCTTCAAGATCCATATATAAAGGTTTTATAAATGCTTTACAAAATATTCTCAATCAACCAACAAATTACAAAATTTTTGTTAAAAAGTGAAAATATATCTCAGGCTTGCACATAGATCAGTAAAGATCCTCAAGCTGAGATTTGTTTCACAAGGTGGAGGCCTTGTTCATGGTTTGTAAAGAAAGTGACGGTTCCTAGCTTAAATCAAACAAGTATCGTCACAGTGTACAGGATGAACTTCTCTGATCTTGAGCTTCATGAGTTATAGAGAAATTGGGCTTTCTAACATATGTAAATTACTCCCTAATCCACAGATGAAACCTGCTGCAACAAGTGTACAAGGTTACCTGAGCTGAAAATTAAGCTTTTGGTCTGCATGTCAGAAGTAAAGGTTAATGTGGCTACACCACACGTACTTTGTGTCATGGTTTAGCCTCAGCCGCCAGCTGAGCACATGCAGGCCCTTGTTCATCCTTCCAGCTGCACCCCCCACCCCTCCCTGCAGTGGGATGGGGAGGACAATCAGAAGAAAAAGGTAAAACTCCTTGGTTGGGATAAGGACAGTTTACTGGAAAGCAATGGGAGAGGAAAATAACAACAACAATACTTAGAATACACAAAATGGATGATACACAATGCAGTTTCTCACTCAACAGCTGCACACACTGAAATCATCCTGGAGCCATGCTGTCCCTTCCTGAGTAGCCCCCTTTTATGCTCAGCATGATGTAATATGGTATGGAATACCCCTTTGGCTGGTTTGGGTCACCTGTCCTGTGCCCCGTCCCATCTTGTGAAAATTAACTCTATCCTAGCCGAAACCAGGACACTTTGAAAGTAAGAAAGTTGCAGCCTAATTTGCTAATGTTCACTTTGACTTAATAATTTGTAATTCAAATTCATGTGATTTCTTGACAATGAAGAAATTGAGTGAATAGGTCAAATTTAAGGGTTACTATATTCACAAACTATGGGTTTTTCCTCTCTGTCTTCTGTCTCTTTTTTTTATTAACATATTATTGATGCTTAAAAGGGAAGACCACGGAGAATCAGTTTTCTCTTTGCAGCTCCATTTTTATGAGGCTGAAGATGTCAACTTCTTACTAGCTTTTATCAATGCACTAAAAAAAAAGGGGAAAAAAATCAATCCTATATTAATCTGGCCTCATATTGATGCTGGGTATTGGGTTTGATAGAAATTTCTTTCCAATAGAATGTTTGTCTATGAGAAACTGGGAATTCACCACAGCTAGGACTTTTCATGTTTTATGTAAGTTTTAGCTATGATTCATTTAATCAAGGTCTAATTTCTGTACCTACAGAAGCTACTCCCAGAGCAGTGAAAACTCTTATTTGTAATAGGATTGTGAATCATAATTAGAATGAGCAGGCTATTCAGTTGTATTCAGGGATCTTCCAAACTGTGATCAGAATTCACTGGCAAGGTTTGTGCCCTAACTCATAAATCTTTACTTCTACAGTAGTTGATTCTTAGAACATCTCTGCCATCTGTATCTCAAAAATGGTTTTGGGTGTCCCCTAAAATCTATGCTGAATCTTGGAAATAGGTGGTTGATATAGAGAGAGGCTTTTAAAGAACAAACCATTCCACAATGTTTTATAGCCTCCTCATCACCTCATCATCTTGAGAAAGGTGATTTATGGCTCTTATAACCAGTTACTAGCTGGATCTGTCATAATTAAATCCTTCTCAAATGTATATTAAAAAAGTTTTTCTCCAGGCCATGAATTGTCTTGGAATAGAAGCCAATCAGATGATACAGAAATCTGAATAAACTGAAAACAAAACAAGTGACATGGAATAAAAAGTATTTATAACTTCAAACATGAAACTAGATAATAGTATTTATAAGCCTATAAATTCTAAAGCTCCTAGATTAATTTAAAAGCAGTTTGGTGATACTGCCAGATGAGAAGTGCATAAACAGAACATTTCTTTGATTATTAGAGTGTTTGCTTCTGAAAATTAGAACACAGACATTTATCAGAGGGTGTCTCAAGGCTATAATCAGTTAAATATATTCAAGAACTGAGGTAATTTAGTATGCTGAATGTCAATCAAGCCAGGGCAAAACATGAAGCAATGTGCTAATGTAAATGTGAAATATGCATATGCTGAGTTGACAGTCATGTTCCTGATGTGTTACAGTATTTTGAATACAGTCATGAATGTGCGAATTCAAAGGATGTACCCACAAGGTTTCAAAATACAGATCTATATGGACTGAATGAAAAGCTTCAACAGCAAATTACTATTGTTCTATGATGACAGATATCGAATAATATCTCAGTTTAGGCACTAGTTGAAAGGAATATCTAGAAGGAGAGCATGACACTTTCACAGTGATTTTCTGAATTTCATACCAACATCAGGAAAGACCTTGCTGTAGGAGCTCTGTTTCATGGAAAACTCATCTTCTAAGAAGGCATTTCAATGAAACCAAAAATAGGCAAGAGGCACAATAATACAATTATAACAGTATAAAGGCAAAGAGAAAACAAGCTGACATCTCCGTTCTCCACAAGGACAGATCTTGGCAACATCAGTTTTCTGTGGCCAGGAGCCCTGTCATTTTTGTCAAAGAAAAAACCCCTGTGTTTCTACATGAGCTAAAAGTTTCCTTTGCCCTGTATATGGTTTTCCAGATATCCTGGTATAAATCTTTGGACCACTATCTGATAATGACGTATTCATTTCAGATGTATTTTTATTAATATTACTAAGGATTGTGTTATACTTCAGGTCATAATTACAGGAAATGTCTTTTTGACAAGCCATGTAAGCCACAGTTTTTGTCATGGAAAACTTGTTTTGTTGTATAAAACTTAATTAACAGTTGGACATGAGTCTTTTGGGTTGGTTTACTTGTATTTTGTTTTACTCTTGAGTGAAAGATGGTGTAGCTGCTGAAAGTTTTGATGGACACAGGGGATACTGAACAGAACTGAACTGAGGGTTACTAAATATGAAAATCTTCTCAAGTATGTCTTGAGGTAAAAATACTTGGAGATCAGTATTATTGTGGAGAACAGTATTATTGGAAGGTTTTATTAACACATGCTTTCTCTTTTCTTGTTATTCTATCAGCACCTGCTTATATTGCTGGAGCAGGCAGACTGACCCACTACACCCATTCTTATATTCTTACCTGAATCAGGACAGAAAAGATGGCAGATACCTGCTACCCACTATTTTTGTTATAATGAACAGAATTTCAATAAGCATTTATTATATGACCAATTGACAGCAGATGATGAATAAAGAAACAAAAAAACAGGCAGCCAGGCTTTTAGATGACTATGCTTATGGCTAGTACCAATTTACTTGATGGTCAGCCAGGAGTGTAATCAACTTGTCTGTTAATATTTGCCATCATATTTAAATGGAAATACCCCATCAGAAACTGTTAGGGAATCACTTATGAGTAGCAGTGTTACCAGACTTTTGAGGGAGAGCATAAAAGGAGACAAAGGAGAAAGCTCTCCTTAACCATGTGCATGGCTGTTTCAAAACTAATGCTGAAAGGCAGGGTATCATTTTACATTTTTCTTTTCTATGTTTAATTATTTAATTTTTGGAAAGTTATATACATTTATGATTTTCTATCAAATATTTGCAGTTGTCAATTCTATGCAAAAGAAACTATAGGGCATAAAGGGACATAAATTCAGGACACAAACTGATCACTGCAAGACAAGAAGGAATACTTTTCTCTATATGTGACAAGCACAATTGACTAAATACACAGTAAGAAGTTGTTACCCTTTTTCTGAAGAAACAAGAGCAGCTCAATAATGGAAGTAAGGCATTGTTCCTGATGAACTGACAGTAAACTGTGTCTAGTAAAAAAAACATACTTTTTTTACAGCCTTATGTATCTTTATAAAGCAACACATAACTTTAAACATCTTTCCCTCTGGAATTTACTTTCTGAAACATCTAATTCCTTTGGACATTTTCAGCAGAGAAAGAAGAATACGTCCTCACACATAATTCTCTAGCAAAACTAAACAATCTCTCAGTAAAATATTAATTATTCATCCCTCAAGAACTTATCTAAATTAGGCTTTTTTTTTTTTTTTTTTACATAGTATTCCCCCAGGTCTGGATGCACAGAAAAATTGTAAGTCACAAATTTTTCCTAAGTGAAAACCCAAAAACAATTATACATACTGCATAGTTCAGGCCTACTTTACTCTCACTTTCTTCCTCCCTTTTTGTCCCAATACAAGACAATGTTGACAAAAAATTAATGTAAAGAAAGTGGATTTTTTTTTTTTTTTAATTATTGCAGTAAATTGTACACATTCATAATCCTCAGGTTATAGTCTTTGGACTGAAATTACTTAAATCTGTATAGTTTTCAGTTAATAAAGAATAAACATAATCAACTCCTCAGTCAAAATTGGAGGCACACAGTATTAGAGCAAAATGATTAAAATTTCTCTACTATGTTTTGTAACAAGTATTAGTTTTATTACTGCATACAAGTTCTTTTACCAAAACTAACACTGTATTGAACAACATATGCTTCACATATCACAATGCCTTTGTGTCACAGAATTTAGAAGAGAAATATAGATTAGAAGAAAAGGCACCTTATTGATTGTGGTTTATTCACAGATAAGAAATCAAAGATTTGTGACTAAATGGAACTAAATTCCAAGATATATAATCTTTCTATAGCTGAGACATGAACTGAAAGTAGGCCAGTTAGCTAAACATAAGCCCTCTCAAGCCCATACTGTAGTAGCTGAAATTTGACTTGTCATTCAGTTAATCTTTTTACAACTTTCTCTAGAGTCACCTGAGTAGGTGCTACCCATCTGTCACAGCTTAACTGTGCAAAAATAATTCTGGGAAATAGTGCAAATTTTTCTCGGTACTACTATACTGTTCTCCTATATATTTGCCTACAAACAAGGACATTTGTGCATGAATAAACAGCATTTATTCTGTATTGTCATTAGTTGTATTTTCATCAAATAATTCCATTTGTTCATTTATAGAACAGAAGCAATATCATGTACCCTAAGTGACCTAATCAATAACAGAATCACATTGTTCATGACAAGGTTAATATTCAAACTCTTTTTTTTTTTTTTTTTTTTAATAATTACTAATTACAGCAAATAAAAATAACAATACTGTGTTCTATATACTGATAAATTCCAAAGAAATGAGAGGGCTATATCTGTCAAATTAGTCATTGCAAACACTTCATCTAGTTCTGAAAGTAATTGATGTCTGTTGCGTGCTTCCTGTCTTACGCCAGAATGTTGTTTCAGTTGCAACATATGTGTCAGCAACAGATAATATAGATTTGCCTCAGAATTTTCTATGGTATATCTGTAAGAGATTACATTGTTATGACATACTATAAAACATAGACATAGAATATATACTTGTTTATATTATCTGAAATAAATTGATTCATATTTCTGATTTTGCCTTAAGTTCTGATTTTGCCTTAAGTTCACATGGACAATTGTTTTCTGACTGAAAAAAAAACAAAGACCTTAATACAAATGAAGCTCTGAAAGACTATTCCTTCCAAAAGAAGTAAGGAGACAATTGTTAGAAAATTTCACCACTATTATTGTTCTTATGCTGTCATGAATGAATATAACATGATCAAGCATAACTTTCAGTATTGATTTGCAGTCTTTAAGGCTAAAAAGTGTTTGGCCTGGATGGTATCTGAATAGCAGATATTTCCCGATAATATGTAATTGCACTTTGAGGTAGTAAATGTAATCCAGTAGTTCAGAACAGGCTGGGTCTATATTGATCATACATTTGTGAAACATAGGAAATATAGAAGAATAGGTTCAAAGACTAAATTTAAAATACATGCTCATTCAAAAACTGCTGGGCTTCAGTTTAAATGTTGGACTCTTGACTTCTATTTTTCAGCCAAACTGCAGTTTGAGTGATAATGTTCAACTTGCTGAACAATTGCGGCTGAATTTTCTAAAATGATGGCAACATAAATTTCTTCCTAACCAGTTATTTTATTCTACTTTGTACAAAAAAAAAAAATTATCACGCCTGTGATTTCTTTGATGTTTGAAGTTAGCCATCTGTGAAATCAGAACTTTGTCCTTTATATATTGAAGTAGATGACTGCAGAATCAGGACAATAGTTTGTAAAGCCTTTGGGACTGTAGGGGTTAAAAGGTGCTCTTATAAATGGAAGTCATTATTATTTACTCGTGGTGAGCTGAGTTGTATGACTAGAGTTGTAGGGAAGCTTCTGCATGTATTACTTTTGCAAGACGTCTTAGCTGAAGTTCAGTAGGTTCAGGTAGTTATCACGGAGCCATAGATTAACAAAAGAGTTGGAATGTACCTGAGACTCTCGTTAAACTTCACTTGCAGGAAGTGTCTTACAAAGACTTTCTCAGAGATCAAAACAGGAAAAACACTTAGAAATACACAGCGTGAGCAAAGACTGATGGCCTCTAAGAAAGGAAAGGCAGGCTTCACCATCTGGTTAGGTTTCTTTGAAGACAAGACTACCATAGGAGACAAAAATGGGATTCAATGGACATCACATGTTCAGATTTCTGGAAAGGATTTGACAAAAGTCCAACTCATGCGTTGCTCTTTTTTACTGCAAAGTGGCTGAAAAGCACATGGGCTTGCCGGCTGTTAGTGGTGTCTTACTGTTCAAAGTGCAGTGGAGAATGGAGGAGGAACGAGCTGGGCTCTGGGGGCATCTGGGCATACTAACTGCTGTGAAATGTCATGCATTGATGTTTCAAATAGTAACATCAACTGTATTTAACCATGTCTCTGCTGATTTCTAGCGCAATGGCCAAATTTCCTTCTGGAGCACTGAGTCTCTTCTGAAATTCTTATTTTGATCTGCAGGGCTTTTTGTCTTATGTGTTAGAAAGCATTTCAGCCATTGCCTTTAAGATCTACTACAAATGAGAGTTTACTCTTACAGAATTTTTGTATAGAAGGTGAATGCTTCACAGCAACATTTTAGAATTTATGTACATCAGCACAATAAGAAGAGTAAGGGATTACTGATGAGCTGGGGTGTCATCCAAAATACAATGAAGTCAATGGAAAAGATGCTATTGATTTTAATAGGTCATGGGAGTGACATGTGATCTTCAAGTTACTGTTCTCTTGTAGCAGGAATAAAATTAAACTTAGCCAGTTTTATAGAGTAAAGCCCATATTACTTCAAACACATTAAATCTTTGTGTATATGTGTTCAGTTAACTTCCAAGTTCTGTAAGGTAACAGGCTAGATGTATTCATGACTTTCCTTATGAAGGAATGCTTGCACCAATGCTTCAACTTGCTTCTCCCATATGGCTTCAAATAGGAATGAGCAATACTCAAATATATTGCAGAAAATAGCCCAAACATGTTAGTGATCCAGAGCCTAGGGCCTGTGTATTTGCTAGTCTACTGAATATTAACTATTAGAGCAGGATATGATATGATCCATTACAGATCAAATAAGTGTTACATCATGTTGTGAACAATCTTTCAGGATATCTTTAGAGTCCTGAATATTGGAGTCTTCTTATGAAAAAGGTATTCGACAAGCTGATCTTCCAAGATCTTTTTCATCACACCTTTATAAGCCGTTGGTAGGTCTATGAACATAATTCCTTTAGCTTGTTTAGATTTTTCTTCCTCCAAAAAGCTACCGTTTATTCCATTGACACAAATTCTATCAAATGCATTCATTTAGTCTTTGAGAAATCGAACTTCTACTGACATCAATATATATTGTGCAGGTTGTACGGATTTGGGCCTTATGTCTAGAAGTAAAATTCTTTCTGATGAGGTAGTTCCTGCTCATCTTCTGTAAATGTACTGTTTATTATTATTATGTACTGTTGTTGTTGATGATGATGATGATGATGATGATGATATAATCAAATTAATTACTTCATAAAACTTTCTGTATAGGATAATTCAAAAGAAAAAAATCTTACTTAAAAACCAAAAAGGATTAAAATCTTTGTTCAGGGCCCTAAAGGTTTCTCAGAGCCTGGAAATCAATAGTAATTTATATCAGTCAAATGATACCAGTCATATTTGACAAATAGCATAAAAAACCTGTAAGCAATTTATATGAAATATGTTTTTTCTTTCTTTATCTGCCCTCCTTTTCAGCAGCCACAGTTATTTTATTGCATTATACATTCTTATATAGTTGCTTCTCAGAAATATTTAAGTCATCATGAAAAATCTGTACACCTTTTAGAATTCACGTTCCAAGACACTGAAATAGTTCTAAGGGCTTTTGTGCCTTTTCTTTACTATTAAAAAAAAATAAAATAATGTGAATAACTAATTCAATTTACTGAATAAAATTTGCAATGTTTCAAAATGTTCAGTACCTTCAGAGTTACCAGATAATCTCCATTGTGTTCCACAACTGCAGGCACAGAAGTGCACTTGATTTTAAGCATAAAAGCCGTATTTTTTTAGAGCTGACATTCCTGTTCATGTGACCAAAGTTAACACATATGTAATAAGTTTGCTCTAAGAGATCTATTCCTTTTATTATCTTTCTGTGCAGTAGCCAATAAAGTGGGAGTAAGCAATGACTGTGATTGCAAACACTGGAGATGAAACAAGATTTTTTTGTAATATTAACATAATTTTCATATTCTTATGAAAGGTTCACATGGGAAAGAGGAAGGGAAAAAAGCCTTTTGATGCCTTTGCACACTATGAATGCCATGCCTTTGGGTCATTTTGAGCAATCTCTGAGCATCCTGGCTCAGAGTACCAATTGGTGGAGGTAGTTTAATCAGCTGATGGTCTGGACCTGAATTTTTCATTTAAAACAACCAATGAAATGAATGGCAGTAGAATAACTGTATTACTTAAGGTTACTGTTTTTCTAAGTTTTCAATAATATTTCTTTCTAAGATTTATTGTAATAAAGCACCTATATCATCATGAAAATCTATTAATTAAATTATAAAATGTGTAATGTACAACTGTGCATCGCTCTTTGTATCTGGAATTCTGAACAAATAATTATAACATAAACCATAGTTCAGCACCGATTTTTCAAAGACATCATGAAAATCTAAGGTTTCAAAAAGTGCTTATAAGTTGTGTCTTCACCCTAGTCACTACTATGAAATCCACATGAGAAAGTGAGAAAATGTTTGAGTAGGTCACTTTTTCTTAGTTTCTTTTTAGCACAGCTGAAATACTTTCAATACCCATGATAACTAGCTTAAGTAAGACTGTACTGATTAATAAGAAAATGTTTCCTTGTATAATTAAAAGTCCTTTTTCAAAACTGGATTTAGATTTTAAATTTCCTAAATATTCTCAGAAATGTAATCAAATCTGAAGTAGGGCGAGATTTAAAAAAAAACAAATTACTTTCCTGGTTTTAGAGATTTTCAAAGAAAATTACATTGAGAATGTACAGATTTGTTAAATTAATTACTATAGCAATCAGAAGTAATAGTAGTGATATATCTCACCGGAATTACTCTTAGTGATTTGACATCTGCCTTTGCCAAATATGTGTGGATAATTATAGTCCTTTTGTTTAACTGCTTATTGCAGGTTTGTGTTTTTTTTTTTCCCCCAAATGTTATATAAATAGGTATATGTAAGCTCAGTGGATTTATCATATCTGAGCTAAAAATAGATGAAGTTAATTTATGGCTGAACAAGATTTTGCAAAAATTTGCATACTGAGGTGATTACCCTCCTCCTGGTGAACTAAATGAATGTTTTTCCTTATGAATATATATATGCTATTATTGAGTCTCCTCAAAAAGCTATAGTTGGCCATATGAATCCAGCTTTCCTCCTTCAGTCTCCAGAAACTGAGCACTCTTAAAGAAGAAGATTAAAATCTTGCTAGGTATGTGGGATTTTTCATTTTTCATGACTGAAAATTTTTCTAGGAGTATTTCTTCAAGGATATTTCTAATGTTTACTTTTGTGAGTTTACTTGTTGAGATAATCAAACCTCAGAAATAAATTTAAATCCACAAGGTAATTGTGTATTAGAAACACAATTCTTGCAAATGTTGAAAAGAAAAACTAAAGATTCAATATATATTTTAAAATGTCTGCCATTTGATAGAATATTCTTTGTTAAACCCAAACTTCTGGTCATTACAGAATTTACTTAAAAATAAGTATTTTTTAATTAATTTTCTGAATATCTCATGATCATTAAATTCTATCAGCTACAAATATGTTGTACGTTTTAAATGAGGAAAGTAGAAAAAAAGTCTGGTAAATAATAATATTGCAAGATAGAACATACAGTAATGATTACATTCTCACACTCTTTTATCCACTTCAGCCATCGTGATTCCAGCTTGACATTCTTAAATTCTGCTGTCTGTGGTTTAAACTAGTCTACCTAGTACACACACTCTTTTACTAATCACACACAAAAAAAAAAAAAAAAAAAAAAAAGAAAAAAAAAGAAAAAAGGAAAACAAAAAACAAGACCATGAATCTCCTTTCCTTTCTTCTCTACTGATAGTAATGGTGTAGCAACATAGCTGTACATGTGAGGAAGCGACCACTTCATGCTATGGTATATTGCAGTGCTTTTCTTACTTGGCTTGAAAGTGCTTTTCTCACTTGACAATGCATGCTTCTTTCTTAGCAGCTTTTTCAGCAAGTCTCACACTGCTCTGCTCCTCATTTTGTATCAAGCCGTGCCATATATGAAATGTATTGCATTATCTTAGGATGGCACCATATTTTTCACTTTTATTTCAAGTCCAGTATCATAACTGACAGTAGCAGTGTTCCCATTTACAGCTTCACAGCATTCTGAGACTTGGAGAGGTTTGTTACCTCTCTTTAGACGTTCCTATTTAGCAGATAATTATCTGTACCTCACCTGAATAGAAACACTTCAGAATTCAACAGCAATTGCTCAAATGGCAAAGTAGTCCTGGTGTACATCCAATAACAAACAGAGTGTGAAGCCACATCTCTGTTACTATATAAGGTAGTAACATTCAGGAGCAGCAGCAATGAACAGCAGTCAGATACCTTTAAAGTAATGCTAGAGGAGAGAACAGTAAGGCCCAGACTCTCAAAGATATTTAGATTAATAATTGCCATTGAGTTCTACCACTAATTCTTAAACCTTTATGACAGTTTAACCTCTCTATCAGTTACCTAACAGCGAAATAAAGAGAGTGAATGAAATGTTTGTAAATCATAGGAATATAAGAGTCTACATATAAGATATGATATTGAGGAACCTCCCTTGTTTACCCTAAAGACAGTATACTGGAGGGGCTCTCCTTAATTAAGTCCCTGAAGTCGGAAGTGTTCCAGCTAGGTTACCTGTGACCTTTTCTATTTTTAAGATAAGTTTTTGAACTGTAAAAGTAACCATTAAATACATTTAGTGCCTTATTTTGGATGTGTCAAAATCTGCAGTTTTCTCTGTGAATTTTTGCATACTGAAACAAATCACGAAGATGATCGAAGGACTGAGAAGCCAGGCATAGGAGAAAAGGCTGAGAAGATTTGGTTTGTTCAACCTTGAGAAAAGAAGGCTTAGGGGTAACCTCATCACCATGTTCAAGCACTTAAAGGGAGGCTACAAAGAAGATGGAGACTCCCTTTTTACAAGGAGTCATATGGAAAAGACGAGGGGTAATGGGTGCAAGTTACTTATGGGGAGATTCCGACTGGACACAAGAGGAAATTTTTTCACAATGACAACAATCAGCCATTGGAATAATCTCCCCAGGGAAGTGGTGGATAACTCAACATTGGACACTTTTAAGATTTGGCTGGACGATGTGCTGGACCATCTTGTCTAGACTGTGCTTTTGTCTAGATGGAGCTTTTGCCTAGAAAGATTGGACCAGATGATCCTTGAGGTCCCTTCCAATGTGGTATTCTATAATTCTATGAAATCTTTATGTCAAGACAAGACCATTAACCTAGTCAGCATGTACTACAACATAGTGAGACCACCTTGATCCAAGGTGATGACTGAACCCTGCCATTTGCCTTCTTTTCAGACAACTCAAATCTACAGAAAACAATACACAAAGGTAATATCTGGAGCAGAGTAGCTTTGCTATTACAAGGTTATCTTTATCTACTTTTTTTCCTACGGAGATGGTTTGTAGTCCAAAGGTGTCTATAGCCAAAATAGAGTAATTACAGAAGATAACTTTGAGACAGCAATTAATCTCATCTTAAAGTAGATGCATATGTTTATTCAGAAGACCCCTTTCCTCAGTTACGTCAATAATGTTGACTAGATTTCTGTTGAATGTATTAGGAACTTAGATAATTAACTGAGAGTGAGAAACCTCAACTGGAGAAAGTTAATGTTAATTATATTAATTCCACTCTAGAATTCAATTCCCTTAGTCTGCTCTTTAAATAGTATTGTGAGGACTCTCCTGTAAAATGTCCCATCCCAAGTATCTCTAAAAGCTCATGTTTGAGAGAAGTAACACAAGTCATTCCACCTGTAAGTGCCCTGCATATCAAACTAACCGATCTTTAAACCAAGTTATTTGGTGGCTTAAATCATGCTGCTAAGCTAAAAATGATGATCCTTGGAAAAAGAATATCTGCATATCATAATGACGACTTTATTGACTTTAATCTTTATATAGCCCCTTTAAAAAGAAAAAAATCTATAAAAATGAATATAATGGTTCAAAGTTTCATTAATATAGTCAGTCTTTACTGAATATAAAATTTAATGAGGTAAACGACATTAGATTTTTCTTGATGTATGATAGTGGTTAAAAAACAGCAAAGCAACTACCTCTTGAGACAGGAGTTGAGGGAAGGTGTTATTCTGACATCAGTCCTGGAGTGCTAAGAGGCCTTCCACAATGCTTTGTGATGAGGACAGGAAAGACCACAATTAACTATCTCCTACTGATCCTTAGTTCTCTGGGCTTAATCTGAATGAGTGTAAATTTGAATAGAAAAGTAATCATCAACAAAAATTTATCTTAAATCTGCTACAAAATGATGCAAAAACATTTAATGTTGCTTGATTTACTTAGATTAAGAATGATCAATGAGACATTTATAACAAACTGGCAATCCATTTGTAGCCTCAACTGCATTATCTGTCAACCACTCTTTGCACAGCAATCTGTCAGCAATGAAGGGCATTTTCAATGCTCGAGCAGAGTTTTACACCAGGAAACCAAGAGGGTAATTGTTTAATGTGATTCTGTCTCTGATACTAAAGGTCAATGTCAGTGAACTGGTCTACTGTTCATACAGCTCTCTCAAACACTGAAGCTGAGCCATCTTGCAGCTGTTTGTCAATGCCACTAGTTTGCTAACTACACATCCCTTCAGCATCCCCTGCAATGGCTAGACCACACATCACCATATGCACAGAGGAAAATCAATTGTGCAAACATGTCCTGGTTTCATCTGGGATAGAGTTAATTTTCACAAGAAGCTGGGACAGGACACAGTCAGGACAGGTGACTCCAACTAGCCAAAGGGGTATTCCATACCATATGACATCATGCACAGCATAAATGGGGGCTAGTCAGGAAGGAGTGGTGCAGCTCCACAGTGGTCTGAGTGTGCGATGGTTGGGTCTTCAGGTCATGGGGTCAGCAAATTGCATTGTGTACTGTGTTGCTATTTTCTTCTTCCTTTGCTGTCCCGGAAAACTGTCCTTAGCCCAACCCATGAGGTTTTACCTTTGTTTTCCAGTTCTCTTACCCATCCCACTGAGTGGGGGTGGGTGAGTGAGTGGCTGCACAGTGCTCAGCTGCTGGTTGGGGCTAAACCACCACAAAACATTAGCAACCAATCACTACTAACTAAGATAAAATATTGATTGGATTATTTTTCAAATACTACCAGGAAATCACATAATAGACTCGCCTGGGATAATCTCAAAAGATAAAGCAAAACTAGAATTGTCTAAAACATTCATTATATGGCAACTTTCACAATGTTTATTGCAATAATAGTATATTTGCTCTATTTTCCAATTCTGATGCCATTGTCATCTGTCACCTCCTTTTTTCCCCCCTCTGTTTCCTTTTCTAATTTAAACTGCCTTTGAAATGATTGCATTTATAAATACTCATTGATAGATGAAGAGAAGAAGGAGAGGAAAAAGAGTTGACATTATCCTTCTTACAGAGATCAAAATGAGATTTATTGCTTCAAATGTTCAATCTGTTTCCTTAGACTGTGTTATAAATGCACCTGCATTACCTGCTGCATGTCATCAAAGATCACAAGCAATTTGTTCTACAATAAAACTGGAAAAGTACAATCATTGTTAAATAACACCTGCGGAAATCATGGTGACAGTGGTAATTTTGGAGAAGGCCTTTTTACTATCAATGCATTTTCAATAATGGAAGTAACTGGGAATAGATGTAGAACCAGCTCCTAAATCAGTCAGGAGTTTTTGATGATATCATAAATGGAGAGAGCAAAACGTGAATAGTACAGGACACCATCTGAAGGCATAATGAAAAACTGTCACTAGATTCTTTATGTGTCTTCTCATATCAAAGAACAGGAAAAAGAATACCTACTGAGGAATCTGAACAATAACCTACTAGATTGGACTAAGTATTCTAAATAATTATTTTAAAGTAAAACAGCTTACCAAAATATTGACAAATGACAATGCAATAACATGTCTACTCTGCAACTAACGGATTAGGTATTTTTCTAAAATAACATAGCATTCAAAGCCCACAGCTTCAGTTATGGTAATAAATAACAAAGTAGATTTCTCCCATTTTTTTAAGTATTATTCTAACGTAACTTGATAAGCATTCTTATGCCAAGCTGAATGAAGAAAAAAATATACATTGTGTTCATATATTTTCCAGGAAATAAAGAAAGAGAGTGATGTTTGCTGATAAAGAACAGGTAGGCTAAAGATGACCACCTGACCTTGAAACAGCTTGTGAGCACCTGTACTGACACTGGTTCTATTGCAGGAGAATGCTTTCTCTTCTTTAAAAAAGTGTAAGTGGAAAATAACAATATTCAGATTTCAGATCTTTTGATCCTTAGAATGTGTTCAATGCACTTTTGAGATAATCCTTAAGGGCTTCAACAAATCAGATTTTTGAGGACAGTCCATGAAAAATCAAAGTGTGTATGTGTATGCACACGTGTGTGTGAGAGAGATTGTGTCTTCTATTTATACAAAAACCTGAAGGCCTTTTTTAAAACTTAAGAGTATTTTGAAGCAAGATAAAAGGAAAAAAACAAAGGTAATATGTTTTATCTGTAGGGATTATGTCTGTAAAGTTATATAGAGTTTTGAAATTCAAGGTTATAAACAATTTTTAGAATTAGAATATGCAGCTCTTATTAAGGCATACTTATTTTTACCATACAGTATCTTAGTGCACAGAGAACTGTATGTACATTAAGCTTGCGTAACATGCATATTTATGGGTAAATTAGTCTTCAGAGAATTCAGAGCATTTGTTTTATGAGGTAAACTTTGCTAACTACAATAATTTAAAGGAATGAATTTATAAAAGATTTTCAGCAATAATGTAAAAAATGTCTAATTCGTTCTAACCCAAGGGTGTGATTTGGTGGGGGGGGTGGGAGGGGACAGGGGAGAAAACCAGAAGCATGCATTAGTATTTGTTCTCAATGACATTTATGTAAAAAACCTTTAAAAATGCATTTGTAAAACATTAATGAAACAATAGGATAAAGCTTGAAACAGTTCCAAATATGGGCTAACATTAACTTTAAAAGACTATTCCACTCATTTTAATCTGCCTGTTAGCATGTATTATGCACAATACTTACCTCTTTCAGATAAATCAGTACCTCAGGTAGACGACAGTTATGTAAGCAGATAGAAATGAAGGTCTACAAGTCTCGGCCACAAACAATTCCTTACTCTTTCTCAAGGTTCCAGAGGCAATGTTTTAATAGGACTAAGGTGAAAATGTCTGTGGAAATGTGAAATGTCTACAAACACTTTTCACTGAAAGTCATCATGACTTGTCTTCAGCAATACCCAAGTAGATGTTGCTTTTGGCATTCACAAGCCCAGACGCAGCTTTCTATGCCCACTCCTAGCCCTGCAGAACTCGGCCATGGCTCAGGCCAGAACTTGCCATTATTTTTTCCTGCTGTCTTTCTGAGACTCAGGGATGTTTTGTTTTCATTTCCCTTATGCTACCTGAAATTTAACAGCTATGAAAAAGGTGGAATGGTCTGATTTTGTTTCAACATAATAACTGAGGTTTTTTTAAGATGCTTATGTGGATAGAAGCAAGCAATATATTTTACATTCAGTATTGTGTAAACCATTCCAGAGGAAAAACACGTATAAGTCTCTCTGGGTGATGTTTTTAATCTATTACCCTTTTAGGTTAAAAGTGCACTGTAAAATATTAAATTTGGTATTTTTTCTAAACAAAAATAAGATGGAAACATCTAAAGATAAGCATAAGCTTTCACATACTTAGTTATTTATTGCAACTAGTCTCACTTTTAAAAAGTTTAGCAATCACTATTTAATGAAAAATATCCTTGCATTGGGAGGTATATATTTTTTTTCAGAGCCATGGTATATCATTCAGTCTATAGGCTGATTACAAGAATCCAACCACTATTATGCCTTCGATCTCTTCTTTTATAAATGATTTTTTTTTACTATCACACACAATTTCAAAACCTGAGTTTCAGCATCAAACATTTTTTGGTGGAACACGTCCCAAAGCCCATCATCTCCCTTCCTTCTCATCTTCTACATACTGGCTCTTTAGCTTCTGCTGCAAATTGATTCCTCTCATGTCTGTCTGATCCATGGACCATGCCAAATTCTTCCAAGGCTTTAAAGTTGGATTTAAGGGCACAGAATTAAAGTGGAGTGCCAGCTAAGAAAAATGAATAAATAAATTGAAAATTTTAAATCACAGATGAGCTAGTGTCAAATGCTTTTGTCTTGTGAAGCATTATTTTTGCATCCCATTTATAAACAGAATGAAGCATATTTTTACTTTACTTTCCTTTTTTTTTTTTTTTTTTTGTGTGACACAATAATTTATAAATAAAAGAGCTGACAAACATAAAAAGATCCAAGCATTTGCTTTCTTATGGTCAATCTTAGTGTCTACAAACCTCAAAAAGGCTGGGAAATTACTTTCTTGCTTCTATTCTTTAAAGAAAAAATAATTTTAACTTGAAAGACTTGGTATGGAAGCAGAAATGAGCTAATGAAAAACATGCAAATATATACACTCATAAGTCATCTGGAATAAAAGACAGTGACGTGTAGTATGATTAAAGCAGAAGAGAATTACGTTCTTAAGCTTCCTAACAAATTTAACTTTTAATGATTCAGAAAATATTTGTAACAGTTTCTTCAATTTAGATAGAGAGATGTCTCGGAGTGGAGTGAAACCTTCAAAGAGAAGCACTTAAGGCAGGTCTCTATCAGGAAAGATAACTCAGAGCACCCTGTTTCCCATTCAGCACACTAAACTGTTTCTGACATCCACCAAAGAATTCTGTCAAAGATGTTATTATTTAGTAAGATATTTGGCCTTTTTTTTTTTTTTTTTTAATCTGTACACTGGAAATAATAAAAAATTGTCACCATTATGCCATTCATGAAGAAAAGTGGTGTCAAATATCACTAGAAAACAAATGAGGGAATTCTTACCTTTTAAAATACACAGAAAGCAAGGAAATTAGTTATTCAGATAAAAAATATATGTATATGAAATCTTCTTATTACACTGAGCCAGGAAGATTTCCCCTGCTTAAAAGAGAATGTATGACTTCAAAAAATATCTAAATGCCACCCCCCCCACCCCCACCCCCTTTTTCAGTTCAAAAGGATGGAAACTCACTAGGGTTTATTGATTTATATGAGAGTTTTGTCATCATTTTTTCACAATGTACCTATGTATGTGACCACTCATTACTTGAATTAATGTTATTACAGAATCACACTCCACTGTGAACCACCATGGTTGTTCCTTGGTATTATGTTCTGACTTTCTGTTTCAGTTTCAGATCTAATTAGCTTAAATTAGCTTGGTATCAACTTACCAGCAAATGAACATAGATGTAACACAAGAGAAATCTAATCTTGAAAATATAAGGAAAAAATTTACTGGTGATATGCAAGCAATCAAGAGTTCAAAACTTCAAAAGAGAGATGCCCAAAATGTAGCTGTGATACAAGTTCATGTGCTACAAAGTCTGGAAAATTACCTAAAAGGATGTTTACTTGTTCCAAGGCCAGTCTGTCAGTATCCATAAGTTACTACCATATTATTTTGCAGTAGTGAAAGTTTCCACTTTTATCTATGTTTCATATATCTGCAGAGTCCTATATAGACTGTACCCTATAGATAGCCTTTCTCCTTGGCCAATAGTTCCAGGTTCTCTTTATGACCTCATCTGGAATTATTCTTTAAGATTTCTGAAATTTCCCTATACTATAGAATTAGCAAAGCTAATATGGAGTGTAAAATGTTGGGGTTCAATTTGTTTTACATCTTCATGAGTGTATGAAAACAGGATTTTTGTTACTTTCACTCCAGTCCCAATGATGTTTTAATTACAGAATCTGTCTTGAACAACAGCAAGAGATAACTCATTTGTTGAAGGCAACAGAATATCTCTGTAGAATGAAATTTGTACTTTTGTCGTTATAACCCCATCTCCGAGGAGTTTATTTTGTTGAGTTTAGGACAGAGGCAGAGTGGCAGCCCAAGAAGAGGAAAAATCATACCACCTTTTGAATAAAATGAAAATAAAATGAAGGCTCCAACTCCAAGGCTCTCTTTCCAGCACTTTTGCAAAAGCAAAATGTTTTCATCAAAGAAAGATTGAGTTTCCCAGTTGACTTGCAGCCCTACAAACCTTCACATACATGGTATGCTTTATTCATGAGCTGTAGACTCAAGTCACAGACAAAGTCACTCTCTACTGAGATAGAAAGACTCAAGGCAGCATTTAAATGGTGATTTAACCACCAAGTCTTTTAAAATACATTATTATAAATAAGCAAAGTTTCACTAGCCTTCTTCATGCAGTCAGAGCAACTGGTTAAAAATATATCTCTAAAGTTTAATTTATTTAATTCAATGAAGAATCCATTATGTAGAGTCATAAAATAATTATTGCTACTGTTGCTTCAAGTAGCCTCTGTTGTTTTGTTTTTTTTTTTCCAATCACATTCAGAATAATATGAAAATTAATTTAAAAATCATTCCAGGCTGCCAGGCAGACTATTTAAAGGAGCTATAGTAAAGGGCTCTTCATTTTAAAGTTGACTGAGACCACTATCATTGCAAATATCTCAATTCAAAGCACAAGGATGTTATAAAAGACTTCCTCTGCAACCACACTATCTCTACGAGTTGTTTTGTGTGGATAACTATTTTTGTAAACTCAGAACAAAACTAGGAAGAACAAGCTGAAATTATGAAATGACTGCAATGATCATCATATCCAGTAACAGCGAATGTAAAATATGCAGTGTAATACTTCAATTAAAAACAAAACAAAACAAACCTAACCAAAGAAACAAAAATACCCAAACAAATAGAAAAAAAGACCATTGTTTATATGACAGAACATTTTAATCCAGGATATCTTTCTCTCTACAGTAACTCTTCTTAGTTATCTCATTAGCTGTGAATTTTAAATCTAAGATGTATCTTAAATACATCTCTGCAGGAGAGTAACCCACAAGATTACTTAATAATAGCAGGGTTTTCCAATTTAGTGTTAAGCTAATGGTTTAAGTATCTGTCATCAGTGTAGGTATACCAAGCTTGATTACTGTTCCTTCAGGGTTAATAAATCCAAAGTATATAAAAGGGGAAGTTTATGTTTCTGCATTATCAAAATACATTTGGAAAAAAGTATATTGGTTAGGAGTAATAAAATAAAGAAATGAACAACACAGATGCATGTGTACATTGGTTGCATTCTGTCATGGAAATACACCATGTGTGTACCATTGTGTCATGTATTTCTGATCTCTATATATGGATTATTGTAGAGTAAAAGAGTGCCAGAATTTTCAAAGATTTTTTAAAATCATATATTGAAATACCATCTTGCATCCTCCTGCTGTGGTTTTTTTGACAGTAGTTTCTCCATCAGAAAAGTTTAAAATGCAGATTTTCAACTAAAAGCAATACTCAGTGCTGCAGGAGTGCTCAGCATTTTTTTAATTTCAGTTCAGTAAATTCACAGAAACAGGAGTGAAATAAATTAAAAGCATTCTATGCCTGGTCTTCAACTAGCATGAATTTATACAGCTCCAGAAAAGTCAGTGAACTTGGATTATCTTGTTTAAAATATATGAAAAATATCTAATGCCATTTTTATAGCTGTAATAATGTCAGAATTTAAAGAGCAAGGATACTTTGACTTCCAGAGCTAAAAAGCTAAAAATGCAGTCTAGCTTGGAACACAGCATATAGTTTACCACAAATATAACAGTGTACTTTTTGGAGCATCCCCAATTCCAAGTTTATACTAATATATATATATAT